>JAJIRX010000930.1:0-42477 GCA_023853785.1 Psilocybe azurescens
AGATGCAGGTCTTGTTGCGAGAAAACGACGTTTCATTTTATCAAATTTATATGTCTCGTAGCGCGTGATTGCGCAGCCGATGTCGCGTGTCAGGTATACCAATGTTCCATCTGTGATGAAGGTTGAAATGAAGGAACAGGAAGAGAAGAAAAAAGAAATAGAATGCACCCTTCTTACGAACAACGGCCTTGTCCAACCTCCATTCTCCAACTTCCCAGCTTCACGTCATCCAACTCCGATATCAAACTCATACTTCCAAATTCCCCAGCGTCCCATCCATCGCCTTTCCCACCTCGCTCTCCCTCGAACACACATCAAACTTCACATTCAGCCTCTCATACTCTTCTCATACTCCCGCACGCTCATCTCTTCCACATGCGCCAGTTGCGCAGGGTATCTTGGTCTCCGTCTTCCATGTGCTTGAACAGGTTCAAGGCGGAGGCCTTGACGGCGGGCTCGGTCGATGCGTCTTTTGTTAATGGCGGCGTAGATGTCAAAAGGTGCTTGATGACGTCTTTTCGAGCCTGGCTTGTGAGCCGTATTTCGAAGCCTGCGGCGATTAGGCCGAACTAGGAGACGAAGAAGGGAGATGTCAGTGGGATATTTGAGGATTGGAATAGAAGACGCATGAAATGGCGAGGAGCAGGGGAGAAACAGAATAGAGGCAAAAAGGGATTGGACGGAAAACAAAAACAAAGAGGTGAAAAAGAGAAGAATCTTACCTGTGTACCCCAATCGCCTAGATAGTTCATTGAGATGACTTCCAACCCACAAGCCTGATACAAACTAGCCAAAAACGCGCTGATGATCGTGTTCCGCAAATGCCCGACGTAGAACAACTGGGCGGATGTTTGGCGACCAGTACTCGATGTCGACCTTCTTACCATTGACCGAGTCGTTCGTGCAATACTTGGGCAGACCAGAGGGCACGTTGCATGTGGGGTGTCGATCTGGGTGAGAACTTGTTGTGTTCACGCGTAGTGGAGGATGGACTTGTCGAGCACGACGGACTCAACTCACTCGTCCGGTTGGAACTATGAGCAGCAAGGCTCAGTCAATTTAGTAGTACAAAATGTAAAAATAATAACCACGTACGTGTTTG
The DNA here is from genome assembly GCA_023853785.1 of Psilocybe azurescens. Lineage (NCBI taxonomy): Eukaryota > Fungi > Basidiomycota > Agaricomycetes > Agaricales > Agrocybaceae > Psilocybe > Psilocybe azurescens. Next base: position 1,103 of record JAJIRX010000930.1, read on the forward strand.
ATGACTTCAGCCGCTGTCTCTTGCAGCTCCCCAGGGATCCTGAACTGTGAGCGGCAGCACATTCGAAAGTTTTTGCGCGATAGCTATCCGGATCGATTTCAGGACACACTTAGACGGATCCGTACCTGAGACAGCGGGAAGTGGGGGCATGGATGACGCCATCCTGTTACTTTTAGTGTGCAGTGAGTCCTGTGAGTTTGTTGTAAGTCGGTGTAGTGTTGCGTGCAAACGAAAGCGCCTGAGGTGTAAAAGCGCAGCAGAGAGATCTCTTGGCTGCATGAGGAAAGAGTGGGAGAGAATTGAGAAGAGTGAAAGGACGGCCAAATTGAATCGACAAGGTTGTCTGCAACAAATTTTGTGAACGTGAATGACGTGTTGGGATCCATCACGTGCAACATCTCTTCGCCAAATATTAGCCCCTTTTTGGTGGAAAAACGCTGATTCTTGAAGTCAGCGTAGTAGTAACGTTTGGTGCATTATGATGACAACGATACATCAGTAGACAGTGAGTGGATATGTCACTCCCACCGAGAATGTCTTATTGGAAGACATACAGCAATAGAAACACGCTGCCGCTTACATGTACTCTACACCGGCATACAAATTAAAAGGAGGGAAGGACTCGGAACCAGTTTCGCGGAGCGCTACAACTGGTAGTGCATGGCTAAAGGTGTTCATTAATCGGTCGACCATATCAGTTTTAACACAGTACTACATAGGACATAACACAGTAAGGCTGTTAGCACGCTCACTTTGATTGTCACTTTCTCAAAATTTTACTGCACTTTTGCACGGACAAAGTCACTTTGCGCGTCAAAAGTGAGAAAAGGTGACTTTGTTGACCACCACTGTGAACAGTTGAAAAAGTGTAAAGAATGCGGGCACATCCCAATCTCAGATAAATGCAGTGACAACCACATTTGGTAGAGACTTTCCGACAAGAGAGCTTGATTCACAGCCATGTCCATGACTCAACCAAGTAAAGGGGTACTACTTAGCATGTGTGCTAGCAAATCTATGATCATCCACTGAGTCGTATGTTGTTGCTAACTACAACTCTCGCTTGAGCAGGCTTCAATATGAGGGTCCCATCGCATGCAAGTTGGACATAGAAGCGGGTGATTTTACGGTGTCCAACCCAGTTTTGGGAATAGAATAGCGCCGCCGTCCGTGCATTGCTTCCAACTATCCCTGTCATGGGAGTTATACTGTGTCTAGTGCTAAAGCATGTACATACATTTGTGCGGACTCCGTCAGAAACTTAACGCCGTTGTGTAGTCCAACTCTGTGATATACTGCGATAATGTACAGTGAGCAACATAGGTGAATGCCTTCTGCCTCGTCTTTCCGCAGTCCTAATGGTGTCGAGATTATCAAGGCTATTGGGGTGAAGATTAAGAGCAATTTGAGACATGTACAGGATGTGGTGACTATTAATAGCAGTATTTATTTTCAGCACATTGCAGTGCACTATCCGTGTGAATTAACTTAACTTCTGTGCTGCTCCACACTGTGGGCATCGTTAGAACAGTTTCTTCCTTCACAAAGCCCTAGTACAATGCCTAAAGACGAGAAATATTCTGCAATACGCTCTCATCGCACCCTCAACTCGAGTATGCAGCTGTTCCAAGGTGCCAGGAACGTCATGATCACTGGCGGTAGCATTCGACAAGTAGAAGGGGACTACTACGACGGAGGAAGGGACGTAGGTGAGAGGCAGTAGACATCATATACTGAGCATTTACATTGATTCTGAATCAATAGGACTGCACATTCTGGGGCAGCATATCGCGACTGATGCAATGTATAACTCTGCCGAGCGATTCCCTCCTGCGAAATGCCACCCCGGCACTCGCGAGAAGATCATCAGCACTATACTGGGCTGGGTCAACGACCCCAGTCCCAAGGAACAGGCTCTGTGGCTCAACGGACCCGCAGGAGCTGGCAAATCTGCCATCGCCCACTCCATTGCCGTTCATCTGAAGGAGATCTCGGAGGATAGCAAGTATGCTGGGAGCTTCTTCTTCGCCAAGGATGCCGTTGGACGCGGGGACGGGACAAAGTTATTCTCGACAATTTCATACCAGCTCGCCCTCAACTTCCCATCCTTTCGTGCGCTCAAATTGACGCTTCTATGCTTGATAATCCTACTCTTCCGACAGCATCCATCGACGTCCAGCTCCGATACCTCATTATAGAGCCATTATTACTTGTCACCGACTGGCCTGCACACAACCCCACAGTTATTATCGACGGTTTGGACGAATGCGCTGGATCAAAACGCATGCAGTCCGAAATCCTCTCACTCTTATCTAAGGCAATCACCGAGTACAATATCCCCTCCGATTTCTCATTGTTAGTCGCCCAGAGTACTGGATTTCCGACTCATTCGAAATCGGAACTCTGGTACACGTTACAAAATCAGTGTGTCTACGAGATGATGAGGACGCGGATAGGGATATTGAGAAGTATCTTCGAGAGGGATTCAACAAGATTTACAACGAGAATATTCTAATAATGTCTTCTACCCCCCGTCCTTGGCCTCCAGATCATATCATCAGGCGGTTTGTGTATAGCGCTTCAGGCCAGTTCGTGTACGCATCCACTGTTCTTGGAATTTGTTGGTGCCTCGTCCAATTTCTGTGACCCCCGAGAACAACTCCACATATTGATGACCCCTGGACCACATCAAGCATCAGCATTTTCGGATCTCGATAAACTCTATGCCACCATCCTGTCATCATATCCTCGATCAAACACAATGAAATGTGTCCTTGGTGGTCTCTTGCTCAATTGCGAAAAAGCGATTCAGGAAATTCTGGGAGTTGATTCCGGAGAAATTCAACTGGTGTTGAGGGCCTTAAGCTCCTTGATCAAAGTATCCAAGGCGGAATACTCAGAGGAATTCCGTGCGCTGGAGCCAATCTTTGGGTCTCCATTGGTAGAGGCATCGATTTCGTTCTGTCACCTATCGTTCCGCGAATTTCTCTTGGATGAGTCAAGGTCAGGAGAGTATGCAATTGATAAGAGCGCCGTTGGGGATGAGTTTATCTGCGCTGTGCTCAAGCTCGGGGTCGATATTGTTCAGGATAGTCCACGGGCCGAGCGGACTATAGAACGGTAAGCGCCTTAGCATTTTCATGTTTGGAAAATATATAAGGACATTGATATACACATTTTCTGACAGTATGGGACTATCAATCTATCGTGACATGCTCAATGGGCTAGAGTATATGTTGATGCGCGTCGGACTCGATGTGAGATCTATTGCCAATGTATTAGAGGAACTTTGTGAAAGCCTTCACAAGATCATTGTCTGCAAACCTTCGCATGTTGCCCAACCAAGTCATCTGTACTGGTTCACGACCTCTGTCTTGGATTTTCTTACCGAAATGGAACTTAGGGCGACCTTGGATGGTCAATATTGGCGTGAAAAGCACCGACACCTAGTTCAGTCTCTCACAGACGTTCTCACCATTGCTCAAACAATTTCAGCACAGCAGATCATGGACCGATCACCCAAAAACTCAGCAACCTTCGCATACATCGATTTATACAGTTCTTCCCCTTATTACGACCGAGAGCATAGCACCGAGGATATCTCGGTGTTAATGAATATTGGTCTGGATACCATTATATCTGATCTCCAACACCTCCCCGACTTGGTATACCTAGATTTCTCCGATAGTGACGAAGGCTATTTATGCTATATATATGCAGCTCCTGTCTTTTCGGCCGTGCGTCACAAGGTCCAAGGCCAATGTCAGGAAAACCAACATATTGAAGCATGGGACCATCAGATAGTAAGTCTCAGTGCCCAGCAGTTTAACAGGATATTACACAGAAATGATGACCATTATTGGTTGCACCTCCATGGAGTTTGTGCGTACTGCCGAATACTTCTTACGATGCAGTCGGATTTCGGACATACACTCCAAAGAATACTTTGAAGATCCGAAGAAAATGGAAATATTCAACATCATAATGGATACATCTTTCTGGGATCTTTACGCGATATCCATAAAGCCTCAGTTAATTTGGTATTGGGAGCGTTGGGCTGGTTTGACAGGCAGATGGTGAGCGCCAATATCATCATATTACGGTCACTGATTTACCGCTGCCATCCAAATACCAGACAGAACCCAGAAAAGACATTATCAAAGATCACGATATTCGCCTTCTTCAAAAAATGTTATCCGTTGCCAAACGAATATTCGAAATCGGCTACTTGCGATACTTCACAGACCCCTATTACTCTAATCTTTGGATGATCAGTGATAGAGACGAAATTCTGTCTGTATCATTACATATAACACCTCCACCCCATGACGGACCCTACTCCATCGTTGAGGAGAGAAATCTGGATCAATGGGGGCTTCCGATTGATCATTCCAATGCTTTGTCCTTACACAGATGGATAACTGAGTTCCACGAGCAAGTGTTTGCGAGAGAGGGAAGTTCAATCATCAGCCCTTACGACTGGTATCCTCATTTATCCTCATTCCTTCTCACCGCACTTATAAAACATCAATACGCTGCTCTGAACGCCAATTTCGAACATTACTGGAAAACAGTTTCAAAGAAATGTTTTCTACCGTTTATCAAGTGTCTGCCTTATGCGATTCCAACACAGCAGAACTTGAATGCGCTACGTGCACTGCATTACCTGTATCCCAAGATACATCCTCGCCGTCAATGGAGACCGCCGTTTGGGTTCTGCTCTCTAGCTATAGATTTCTTGAAGGTATGTTAGAAGGGTAACTCTACCATTTTTATTGTCCTCATTTTTATCGTATAGAAGTACGACCTCTCTTCCCTCTCATCCCCAGAGTTTGGCTCATTAAAAGACTGGCTTTCGGGGCTTAGGACTCGGGAATCTAGGAGGATATTGCAGGGCCATATTGGATCTTACAGGCGTATATGATACGTATGATGATTATACAACGGATGAAGACGAGTCATAATTAAAAACGATTGACTCCGACCAAGTCAAGGCACTCTGATGAAAGAAGGGAACGGAAGCATTTGATGGATCCTGTCGAGAGTATGACCGTTAATTGTAGTACAAGTTGGGGTGTGCGCGAGGTCGTGCTTGCATACTTGGAACGCGCCGGTACAGCTTGTAGAAAAGAGTAGATGTGACTTCAAATATGAATAAAGAACGCCACTCCTCCAGCAGTTAAACATATGGTCACCTGACTCACCTCGAGAGTCGAGACTCCAAGCACCTCGAATATCGAAAGCAGGTGCGGCGATGAGAGGCGGGGTATTGAGCTCTGCGTAGCGTAACGCATACTGTATGCTTATGAGAACGGCGGTTATATATATACAGAAAAGGAGCAATACAAAGAAGCGAAGAGGTCGTCATATTGGACCGACGTAAAGACAGAAATACTATGTGGTGAGTGGGAGGCTTCTGCAAACAAGAGGAAGGCCGTTGATAGGAACTGGAATTGAAACCGAGAGTGCAAGCAGAGGCTCCGGAGAGGAAGAGACGGGGACAGCTCGGACCAGGATTGAAAATGGGAGGCGTACAATCACACTTCATTCAGGGGCCCATGGTCTCCCTGATCTATGGTGTTGTCTACGGATCGACATCGTTTTCCGTCGCTAAAATAATAGGCTCGATGCCAAGTGCAGGTCGTGCGCTGGGTAGTGGCGGGTGGTCCTTTGAAAGAAATGTGGATGTATACATAGATCGGGATGTTGGTGTATGTGCGATTGGTGGAGTGATGTTAGGCAACGATAGCCTGAGGGATGGGATTGTACGCGAGCGGGAAAGAAAGTGGGGTGTATTGATGCGGTGCCTGTACCGGATTACATCAAGGTGGTTATCCAGAGGCCTACGGGCAACTTGTGCACTTGAATATAGCCGGAGGATGCAACAGGCTTGCACAATGAGCGCGTTCATAGGCCATGAAGCTCACATTCAAACGTGATCCCAGAACGATACCATTGTGCGACCTGGAAATTGGATAATAGGATCAGCGCTCGAGCATCGAACACCAGAGAACATCTCCAAACTCAGAAAGACGTACCTGTCTACATCCTCTCCAGTGGCTGCAAACTCAACAGACCTATCACACCGCACCACCCAATACATCCCTCTCACACTGATACAAAATTATCTTCGCTCGTGCTCACGCCTCTCCTCATCCTCCTCCCCTTCACATCAACCGCATCCCACGCAATGCTGACCGCATGCGCCAGTCTAAACACGAACGTCACAATGTCACTCCGCTTCTGGGTCTTCATCGCAATCTTCACGACGTCCGGGTATATGCCCGTGAGGAACGCAATATCGTGTGCGCACATGTAGGAAGAGATGAGAGGGAATGAGATGAGGGATGGGGAGAGGTTTTTGCGGGATGTGGATGCGAGTCGGAGTGCGTAGTGGGGGTAGGGCCGGTGTCGCCTTTGAAATATTTCACGCAGTCCCAGTTGAATGTGTATCCAAATTTAGCGCGAATAAACTGATGAACGTTAGCATGACGAAAAGAAATGGAAGAAAAGACAACGTACCTCCATATCGTGGTCTTCACCCGCGTAATACCAATCTCAAGCGTCGTCTCCTCTGAATCCACCACCGCCTTATCCCTCTCCCTATTCGTCATGGTCTACGCATGCTCCGCATTCCCCACCCCTGCTATAATCTCATCCAGGAACACTGCCGTGCCCTTTCTCGTACTCATTCCCCGTATGAGATCGTATTCGATGTGCACTCCCGAGAACGCCGGGCGAAGTCCATAGGTTCGAGCACTTTGAAGAACTTCGCGAGATGGTAGTGATGTTAGGAGGATACGATGTATTCACTGTCGAATTTGCATATCTCGTAGCGCTCGATCGCGCCAACGATTGTTGCGTGTCGCATAGATGGATGCTCCATCTCCAACCACTCTTCCGGTTGGCGCTGTGCTGTGTGGGTGCGAATTAAGTGTTTTTACTTGTATGAATACATCAGAGTGTACAGAAGACGTACGTTTACGATAACTTTAGTCGCTATCTCTTCGAACTTCCCGGGAGTTGGAGCCGAGGGAGCGCAACCGTAAAGCCTTCTCTCTTCTTCACATAGATGATGACTGCTCCAGCCTAGGCGGCAGCGCATTCGAGAGGAGCTGGCCGGTAGATATCCGGAATGAGTCCAAGACAGATTTAGAGGGGTCCGTGGCCGAGACGGCGGGCAGTGGGGGTATAGATGAGGCCATGCTTTTGAGTTTGGTGTGCAGCGAGGGAGCGGGAACGCGGGCTGTATGCCTTTGTAGGTGTTCTGAAAGAGAAAACCTCTGCAGTTTGAAGCACGACAGAGGCAACTCTTGGATGAATGAGAAAAGAGAGTAAGGTGACGGGACGGGGCGGGGAGTACAGAAGGAGGGTGCTGACGACAACAGATATCGGCCTGGGTGAGTAAGAGCAAAGGAGAAAGAGGAATGCTTCACGATTTTGTTCTGAGGAGAAAGAAAGGGGTGAGAAAAGGAAGAGGAAGAACAGTTGATAGATCGGGATCAAAGAACCGCAAATGGTACATAAGCAATCGAATGACGAAGAAAGGAAGGTTATAGAATTGCTCCGAAAAGAAAAGGAATAAAAGGAGAAATAAAAGGCGCATACATCCCTCCCTCACAACATACAACACAGTACATATAGAAAATAAAAGAAAAAGGAACAAAAGCACTCACTCCTCAAACACAGCATGCCAATCGCTCTTCGTCGCAGGGACCATCGGCGGAGTGAACAGCCTGTGCACCGAGATTGCGAGTAGCACCATCCTCGGCTCACCGGCTTCGGCGCCGGGTCGACTCCTTTTCCACTTTGTGTATCCTTCCGTTGCGTGTTTGAATGTGTCCCGAAGCGGAATATAGTCTTGACGCGCGGTATATACCTCCTATACATTCTCCCTTTCATCAACTTCCCTTCTTCCCCACACCTCCTTCCCTCGTTCCAGCCTCCTTCCCCTCCGCCTCCCCTCCCCAAAAATACACAACAAGCGTCAGCGGCATTACATAGTCCTCACACATCCCAACTGCCTCATTCACAGGCCATGTCACATCACTATTATGCTTCAGCGCACTCTATAATGAAGGCGTCAATGCGACGATGAGCGAAAGTAGGGCAGCGTAGAACGGACTATTAGGAATGCGTGGAACGAGAGGAGGAGTGTGTGGAGGAGGTGCAGGATATATGTGTATGGGGTGGTGGGCGGTGAGAAGCTTTGATAATGGGGAGGGTGTGTGGGGAGCATAAGCACGGGGACGAGAGGGTGCGCCGTCTTCGAGTTCGCATGTGCTATTACGATCACGTTCGACTTCATCTCCATTGTTCACCTTCACTATCACTCATCTTCCCATCCCCATCCCTAGCACCTGCCCCTTTCCTACCCGCTATAGCTGCAGCACACATAACAAAAGCACCGACACCCCACGTGGGAAGATCCACAAGGCTCGCATTTGGACTGATCGGGAACTGTGTGTAGAACGTCGTATTGCAACTCCTGGGCAGGAGCGGTGGTCATCTACTGTTACCTCCCGTTCCTTGACCTGTTCTTGTTTCCGTTCCCGTTCCGTGTCCCTGTCCCTGTCCCGATGCGCGTTGCGTTTGGGGGCCTTTTCTGTTCCCAGGTGTTCCAGTTGATGACGCAGAACCAGGAGCACCAGCGACGCCCAAGGACGTGATAAGCGGGGACGGGAGCGCAGAGGGCGTCGGCGACTCCGTGCGTTGACTGGCCACCTTCTTTGATGCCGACAAATTTGAATGCAAATGCACGAGCGTCGAGCTAGCCGCGTGCATCCTGAAATCATGTTTATCCCCATCTCCCACTTGTTTGTCGTCATCGGCGAAATCCAAGGGGAGGGCGCCCTCAACCTCGGTGTTGCGATCTGTGTCGAGTCCAAGGATGGATGTAAACAGCTTGGTCGCGGATGAGAGGATGAGAGGACGGGTAGTGCGAGGATGGTGTATGCCTGCGAGGAGGCTTACGCCGTAGCTGTGGGACCTGTGAGAGGTGGTTAGCGGGATGTGTGCGGGTGGGTAAGAGAATAGAGACAGCGATGGACGTGGCAGTATGGCGCGAGAGATAGGGGACATACGAAGGGAGTGTAACATGGCGTAAAACGAAAGAAAAAACCACATACCACCACCCCAAGCGTACTGGACGTCATCGAATATGTCAGCGCGTTTCTTTTTATCGTCGAGCCCCACGCGAGGTTGGGCACCGAGACGACGAAGCTCAGCGTCAGCGCGATGGAGGGTGTATCGGAGTCTATGAATATCACAGCGGTTATTATGAAGCTCCTGACTGTGTGATACTGTGAGAGGGAGTTGGGATCAATTAAGTAGGGAGGGATGAGAGAGACGAGGTCGAGTAAGGTAAAATGTGGGGGGAATATACAAAGTACATGTGAATGGGAGACGGATAAAAGGAAGGAAACGCGAATCATGGAAAAGAATAATGAACACAAGGAAAAGGAAGGATGGGGCGCACTTACCGCTTCGACTTTCTCATCCCGAACGTCTTTCCCAGAACCAGTGTTTCCGATTCCCATTGTAGCTCGTGAGCTAGATAGCGGGTGGGCCGTCAATGGGAAAGTAGGTGTACACGTACATTGCCATCGGGGTTGGATATGCTATTGGGGAGCAGCGCTCAGGCTATAGCCTAAAGAATAATTTTGTGCTTGAGCAGGAGAAAAAGTGGAAGTGTGCTGACGCGGAGCCTGTATTAGATCACCAGAAAGCGTTCACCCAGAGGCCTATGGGCGGTGACGGCGAGCAGACTTGTGCGCCCGAATATAGCCAAAGGATGCGATGGGCGCGGAACGATAAGAGTGTTCGAAGGCATTCAAGCACAAATACAAACGCAATCCCAGGATGATACCATTGTGCGACCTAGAAATTGGACGATCCAAACAGCGCTCGACCCTCGAACACCAGACAACATCTCCACACACAAAGACCAACAGCACTACGTCCTCTCCAGCGGCCTCAAACTCAATAACCGCACTGCACACGCCAACACCTCCCGCACACATTCATACAAAAACATCTTCGCCTGAGCCTTCTCCCCGTCCTTCCCCCCCTTCACATTAACCACATCCCACACACTGCTGATCGCATGAGCCAGCCGAAACGCGAACGTTATCACACCTGACGGCTCCTGGGTCTTCATCGTGATTTTGATGACATCGGGATGGGTGCCCAGGAGGAATGGGATGTCCTTAGCGTGTGTGTAGGATAAGAGGTGGGAGATGATAATAGAGGATGAGGGAGAAGGAGGATGAGGGACGGGTTTTTGTGGGATATGAATGCAAGGCAGACGTGGGCGCGTTGGAGGTAAGGCCTTAAGGCCAAGGGCCTGTGTCGCCTGCGAAGGGTTTCATGTGATCCCAGTCCAATGTGTAATTTCCGATCCTGAATGAAACGAACCAAATTAGTCAATAACAAAACCAAAAAAAGGGGGAAAGGAAGATAAGAGGACAACGCGTGCAGACACGTACCTCTTCGCTTGATCTTAACTCCCGTAATCCCAGTCTAAAGCGCCATCTCCTCCGAATTCGGCACAGTATCATACTTGTCCTCGTTCTTCATCATCTGCTCATGCATCACATTCCCCGCCTCCTTGATGATGTCGTCCAAAAACACCACTGTCCTCCTCCTAGTGCTCATTCCTCGTAAGGACCGGCAGTTGATCTGCACGAGCGAGGACTTCCAGAGGAAGCTCGAGCACTTTGAAGAATTGGGAGAGATGCAGATCTTGTTGCGAGAAGAGAATGTATTGCTTGCAGCGCGTGATTGCGCTGCCAATGTCGCATGTCAGGTTGTAAGTCGGCGTAGTATTGCGTGTAAACGAAAGTGCCTGAAGTGTAAAGCGCAGCAGAGAGATCTATTGGCTGCACGAGGAAAGAGCGGGAGAGAATTGAGAGGAGTGAAAGGACGGCCAAATTGAATCGACAAGGTTGTCTGCAACAATTTTTGTGAACGCGAATGACGTGTTGGGATCCATCACGTGCAACATCTCTTCGCCCCTTTTGGTGGCAAAACACACTCTTGAAGTCGGCGTAGCAGTAATGTTTCGTGCATTATGATGAAAACCATACATCAGACAGTGAGTGAATATGTCACTCCAGGGATAATGTCTTATTGGAAGACATATAGCACTAGAACCACGCCGCCGCTTACTCTATATGTACTCTGCATGAGCACACAAATTAAACGGAGGGGAAGGACCCGGACCGTTTCGCGGAGCGCCAGAACTGGTAGTGCTTGCCTAAAGGTGCTCATTAGTCGGTCTACCATATCAGTGTTGACACAGCCCTACGCAGGACAGAAAATAGTAAAGTTGCTATCACGTTCACATTCATTGTCACTTTTCTCACACTTCGCTTTTGCGCGCACAAAGTCACTTTGCATGTCAAAAGTGAGAAAAGATGACTTTGTTAACCACCAGTCGGGACAGTTGAGAAAATGCAAAGAATGCAGTCACGTCGCAATCTCGGGTAAATTCAGTGACAACCGCATATGGTAGTGACTTTCCGACAAGCGAGCTGGATTCACAGGCATGTCCCTGACTCAACAAGTAAAGGGGTACTAGCATGTGTGCTAGCGGGGCTATGACCATCTATTGAGTCGTATACCATTTTAAACTGTGCGCACTTGACACGATAAGAGGATTCCATGGATTGGACGCGCTAACAACAACGCTCCCGCTTGCGGAGGTTTCAATACGACGGCCCGATCGCAGGCAAGTTAGACATAGAAGGGGGTGATTTTGCGGTGTCCAACCCAGTTTTGGGAATAGAATAACACCGCCTTCCGGTGCATTGCTTCCAACTGTCACTGTCATGGGAGTTGCACTTGTCTAGTACTAAAGCTGTACATGCGGACTCCGTCGGAAATACAGCACCGTTGTGTAGTCCGACTCTGTGATATACTGCGATAATGTACAGTGAGCGACATAGGTGAATGCCTTCTGCCTCGTCTTTCCGCAGTCCTAATGGTGTCAAGATTATCAAGGCTATTGGGGTGAAGATTAAGAGCAATTTGAGACATGCACAGGATGTGATGACTATTAATAGCAGTATTTATATCCAGCACATTGCAGTGCACGTCGCAACGCTGTACCGCATGAACTGACTAGGTCACATACCCGTGTGAATTCACTTAAATTCTTTGCTGCTCCACGCCGTGGGCATCGTTAGCAACTGTTTCCTCCTTCACAAAGCCCTAGTACAATGCCTAAAGACGAGAAATATTCCGCAATACGCTCGCATCGCACCCTCAACTCGGGTATGCAGCAGTTCCAAGGCGCAAGGAACGTCATGATTACTGGCGGGAGCTTTCGACAAGTAGAAGAGATTCACTACGACGGAGGAAGGGACGCAGGTGAGAGCCGGTAGACATCATATACTGAGCTTTTATACTGATTCTGAATCAATAGGACTGCACATTCTGGGGCAGCACATCGCAGCTGATGCCATGTATAACTCTGCCGAGCGTTTCCCTCCTGCGAAATGCCACCCTGGAACTCGCGAGAAAATAATCAGCGCTATACTCGGCTGGGTCAATGACCCTACTCCCAAGGAACGGGCGCTTTGGCTCAATGGACCAGCAGGAGCAGGAAAATCTGCTATCGCCCATTCAGTTGCCGTTCTTCTACAGGAGATCTCGGACGATAGCAAGTATGCCGGGAGCTTTTTCTTCGCAAAAGACGCCATTGGACGCGGGGACGGGACCAAGCTATTCCCAACAATAGCCTATCAGCTCGCCCTTAAATTTCCATCCTTTCGTGCCCAAATTAACGCTGCTATGCTCGATAATCCCACTCTTCCGACAAAATCCATCGACGTCCAACTCCAATACCTCATCATAGAGCCATTACTACGTGTCAATGACTGGCCTGCGCATGACCCCACAGTCATTATCGACGGTTTGGACGAATGCGCCGGGTCAAAACGAATGCAGTCCGAAATTCTTTCACTCATTTCCAAGGCAATCATCGAGCACAATATTCCCTACGATTTCTCATTGTTAGTCGCCCCGAGTACTGGATTTCGGATTCGTTCGAAATTGGATCTTTGGTACACGTTACAAAGCCGCTCTGTCTACGAGACGATGAGGACGCAGATATGGATATTGAGAAGTATCTTCGAGAGGGTTTCAACAAAATTTACGAGGAAAATATTCAAATAATGTCTTCTACTCCGCGTCCTTGGCCTCCAGATCATATTATCAGGCGGTTTGTGTATAGAGCTTCAGGCCAGTACATTTATGCATCTACTGTCCTGGAATTTGTTGGCGCATCATCCAATTTCTGTGACTCTCGAGAACAACTCCGGATATTGACGACGCCTGGACCACATTATGCATCCGCATTTTCAGATCTTGATAAACTGTACGCTACCATCCTGTCATCATATCCTCGTCCAAACACAATGAAACGTGTCCTTGGTGGTCTCTTGCTCGGATTCAGAAAAACCATTCAAGAAATGCTGGGAGTGGATTCGGGAGAAATTCAACTCGTGTTGAGGGCCTTAAGCTCCTTGATTAAAATATCCAAGGCGGAATATTCCGAAGAATTCCGTGTGCTGGAACCGATCTTTGGGGCTCCATTGGTAGAGGCATCGATTTCGTTCAGTCACCTATCGTTCCACGAATTTCTCGAGGATGAGTCAAGGTCAGGAGGGTATGCAATTGATGAGAGCGCCGTTGTAACTGAGATTATCTGCGCCATAATCAAGCTCGGGGTGGATATTGTTGAGGATAATCCACGGGCCGAGCGGACTATAGAACGGTAAGCGCCTGAGCATTTTTGTGTTTGGAAAATATATAAGGACACTGATATACACATGTTCTGACAGTATCGGACTATCAACCTATCGTGACATGCTCAATAGACTTCTGGGTCTGTTGCCGCACGTCAGACTCGATCCGAGATCTATTCCAATGTATTAGAGGAACTTTATGAAAGCCTTCACAAAATCATTGCCTGCAAACCTTTGCATGTCGCCCAACCAAGTCATCTGTACTGGTTCACGACCTCTGTCTTGCATTTTCTTAACGACATGGAACTTATGCCGGCCTTGGACGATCAATATTGGCGTAAAAGCACCGACACCTACTTCAGTCTCTCACAGACGTTCTCACCATTGCTCAAACAATTTCAGCACAGCAGATCATGGACCGATCACCCAAAACTCAGCAACCTTCGCATACATCGAGTTATACAGTTCTTCCCCTCATTACGGCCGAGAGCATAGCACCAAGGATATTTCGGAGTTAATGAATATCAGTCTGGATACCATTATATCTGATCTCCAACACCTCCCCGATTTGGTATACTTTGATTTCCACCATAGTGACAGGGGCTATTTAGGCTATATACATGCAGGTCCTGTCTTTTCGGCCGTGCATCACAAGGTCCAAGGCCAATGTCAGGAAAACCAACATATTGGAGCATGGGACCATCAGATAGTAAGTCTCAGTGCCGAGCACTTTACCAGGATATTACACAGAAATGATAACCCATTATCGTTTGCACCTCCACGGGAGTTTGAGCGTACTGCCGAATGCTTCTTACGATACAGTCAAATTTCGGACATACACTCCAAAGAATACTTTGAAGATCCGAAGAAAATGCAAATATTCAACATCATAATGGATACATCTTTCTGGGATTCTTTACGTGACCATGTAGCCTCGGTTTATTTGGTGTTGGCAGCGTTGGGCTGGTTTGACAGGCAAATGGTGAGTGCCAATATCATCATATTACGGTCACTAATTTACCGCTGCCATCCAAATACCAGACAGAACCCAGCAAAGACATTATCAAAGATCACGATAGTCGCCTTCCTCGAAAAATGTTATATGTTGCCAAACGAATATTCGAAATCGGCTACTTGCGATACTTCACAGACCCCTATTACTCTAATCTTTGGATGATCAGTGATAGAGACGAAATTCCGTCTGTATCATTACATATAACACCTCCACTCCATGACAGACCCTACTCCATCGTTGAGGAGAGAGATCTGTATCGATGGGAGCTTCCGATTGCTGATATTGATGCTTTCTTCTTACACAGAATGGATAACTGGGTTCCACGAGCAAGTGTTTGCGAGAGGGAAGTTCTGTCATCAGCCCTTACGACTGGTATCCTCATCTATCCGCATTCCTTCTCACCATGCTCGTAAAAATCAATACGCTGCGCTCAACGCCAATTTCGAAGAAGACTGGGAACTAATCACGAAGAAATTTTTTCTACCGTTTATCAAGTGTCTGCCTTATGCGATTCCAACACAGCAGAACTTGAATGCACTACGTGCACTGCATTACCTGTGTCCCAAGATACATCCTCGCCATCAATGGAGACCGCCGTTTGGGTTCTGCTCTCTAGCTATAGATTTCTTGAAGGTAAGTTAGAAGGGTAACTCTACAATTTTA
Organism: Psilocybe azurescens; assembly: GCA_023853785.1. Classification (NCBI taxonomy): domain Eukaryota; kingdom Fungi; phylum Basidiomycota; class Agaricomycetes; order Agaricales; family Agrocybaceae; genus Psilocybe; species Psilocybe azurescens. The sequence continues at coordinate 16,532 of JAJIRX010000930.1, forward strand.
TTGTACTCATTTTTATCGTACAGAAATACGACCGCTCTTCCCTGTCATCCCCAGAGTTTGACTCATTAAAAGACTGGCTGTTGCGGCTTAGAACTCGGGAATCTAGGAGGATATTGCGGGGCGAAATCCGATCTAAAACACGTATATGATTTTCACGATGTTTATACGACGGATGAAGGCGAATCATAATTAAAAACAATTGACTCCGACCAAGTCAAGGCACTCTGATGAAAGAAGGGAACGGAAGCATTTAGTGGATCCTGTCAAGAGTATGAGCGTTAATTGTAGTACAAGTTGGGGTGTGCGCGAGGTCGTGCTTGCGTAGTTGGAACGCGCCGGTACAGCTTGTAGAAAAGAGTAGATGTAGCTTCAAATGTGAATAAAGAACGCCACTCCTCCAGCCGTTAAAAATATGGTCGCCTGACTCACCTCGAGAGTCGACACTCCAAGCGACTCGAATATCGAAAGCAAGTGAGGCGATGAGAGGCGGGGTATCGAGCTCTGCGTAGCGTAACACATACTGTATGCTTATGAGAACGGCGGTTATATATATACGGAAAAGGAGCAATACAAAGAAGCGAAGAGGTCGTCATATTGGACCGACGTAAGGACCGAAATACTATGTGGTGAGAGGGAGGCTTCTGCGAACAAGAGGAAGGCTGTTGATAGGAACTGAAATTGAAACCGAGAGTGCAAGCGGAGGCTCCGGAGAGGGAGAGACGGGGACAGCTCGGACCTTGATTGAAAATGGGAGTCGTACAATCACACTTCATTCAAGGGCACATGGTCTCTTGTTATACAGTGTTGTCTATAGGTCAACATGGTTTTGCGTTGCTAAAATAATAGACCCGATGCCAAGTCCAGAGCGTGCGCTGGGTAGTGGCGGGCGGGCCTTTGAAAGAAATGTGGATGTATACATAGATCGGGATGTCGGTGTATATGCGATTAGTGGAATGATGTTACGGCTAACGATAGCCTGAGGGATGGGGTTGTACGCGAGCGGGAAAGAAAGTGGGGATACATCGATGCGATGCCTGTGCCGGTTAACATCAAGATGGTCATCTCGGAGGCCTACGAGCAGTGACAATGAGCAGCCTGTGCGCTTGAGTATAGCAGAAGGATGCAACTAGATTACACAATAAGGGTGTTCATAGGTGGTGAAGCTCACATTCAAATGTGATCCCAGAACAATACCATCTTACGACCTGGAAATTGGATGATCGGATTAACGCTCAAGCCTTGAACACTAGAGACCATCTCCAGACCTAGAAAGGCGTACCGGTCTACATCCTCTCCAGCGGCTGCAAACCCAATAGACTTATCACACGGCGCCGCCCAATACCTCCCTCGCACACTGAAAAAAATCATCTTCGCTGCGTCCTCTACTCATCCTCCTCCCCATTACATCAACCGCATCCCACGCACTGCTGATTGCATGCGCCAGTCTAAACGCAAGAGTCACAATGCTACTTGGCTTCTGGTTCTTCATAGCAATCTTCATGACGTCCGGGTATGTCGCCAGGAGGAACGCAATACTGCATATACGCGTGTAGGACAGTCGGAGTGCGTATGGGGGTAGGGCTGTTAGTTTTGTGATTAAACACTTTGTTTCTAATGTTCTACACTTGATATTTGGACTTGTACAAATGGACACTTAGTTAGAATTCGCTCTTTTGGTGTTTTTGCACACTGTTCTGTTAATAACTTTTTGTAGAGTAAAGTTATTCAAATTCTGATCACTGATCCGGAATCTCCTCGTTGAGACGGTTCCGGTGATATATAATTGTTCACGTAATTATAGGTTTGGTGTTTTGACGCAATATTGTGGACACCTATAGTCACGCCGCCATTTTTAGACACTTAGCCATGTAAAAGACCAGTATTCCTACTATGTCTGAGGAAACAAAGACACTAGAACAAGATTTGGAGTCTACAGAAGCAATTTACTATTTTCACTCATACTTGTCATTGTTGCGCATTTGAGATTTGACTCTATTGTTACTCATCAGTATAGCTACTGATTTGTGCATTATTGTCTATTTCTAACAAGGGCCAGTGTCGCCTTTGAAAGATTTCACGCAGACCCATTTGAATGTGTATTTGCTAATTCTGGATTGAATAAATTTACGAACGTTAGCATGATGAAAAGAAATGGGAAAAAGCCAACGTACCTCCATATCGTGGCTCTTCACCTGCATAATCCCAGTCACAGCGCCGTCTGCTCTAGATCCACCACCGCTTTATACTTCTCCTCATTCTTCAATGTCTGCGCATGCATCGCGTTCCCTGCATCCTTGATAATATCAATCACATCCAGGAACACCGCTGTGCCCTTCGTTATACTCATTCCCTGCACGGGCCCGTGTTGATGTGCACGAGTGAGGATGCTAAGGGGAAGTCCGTTGGTTCGAGAATGAATTTCGTGAGATGGAAGTCATGTTGGGAGGATACAACGTATATGGCTGTCGAATTTGTATTTCTCGTAGCGCTCGATCGCACCAACGATGGTCGCGTATCATGTAGATGGATGTTGCATCTCGTATCCAACCTATTCTTCCGATTGGAGCTGTGCAGTGTGGGTGTGATTTAAGTGTCTTTACTTGTATGAATACATCGGAGAGTAGGGAAGACGTACGATTACGATGACTTCAGCTGCTGTCTCTTTGAACTTCCTAGGGGTTGGAACTGGGGAGTGCAACCGTAAAGTCCTCTCTCCTCTTCACATAGTTGACGACTACCCTAGCCTAGGCGGCAGCACATTCAAGATGATCTGGCCGGTAGATATCCGGAATGAGTCCAAGACAGATTTAGAGGGATCCGTGGCCGAGACAGCAGGCAGTAGGGTCTAGATGACGCCATGGTGTGAGTGAGTGAAAGAGGAAGAGGGAGGAATGTTCCGCGGTTTTATTGTAAAGAAGAGAAAGGAATGGGGGAGAAAAGAAAAGCGAAGAGGAAGAACAGTTGAGTGATCGAGATCAAAGAACCACGAACGGTAAGTGATCGAATGATGAAGAAGGGAAGTCCCCCCCAAAAAGAGAAAATGAAAGAAATAAGGCGCATACATCCCACATAGGACATACCGAAATGAAAAAAGGAACCTCAAACATGGCATACCAATCGCTCTTCGTTGCAGGGACAATCGGCGGAGTGAGCAGCATGTGCACCAAGATTGCGAGCAGCACCATCCTCGGCTCGCCCGGCTTCTCACTCCCGCCCTGCCCATCTTCTGTTCCTTTGCCACTATCCTACGTTTTCCTATTTAAATATGTCCCGAAGCAGAATATATCCTTGACGCTCTGTATATACCTCCTATAACTCCCACTTCCTCTTCTTCCTCTCACCCTCCTTCCCTCCGCCTAGCCTCCCTCCGCCTCTCCTCCCCACCCCAAAAATACACAACTAGCGTCACCGGCACTACACAGTTCCCAAACACCCCTACCACCTCATTCACAGGCCTTAACGTGCTATTATGCTCCAACGCATATTGGAGCGGGGGTATCAAGGTAATGATGAGCAAGACCAGGATGGGACGGCATAGAGTGAGACTGTTCGGAATGCATGGTTCGAGAGGAGCAGCGTGTGTAGGGATGGGCTGGGCGGAGAGTGGAAAGAGAGGAAAGAAGGGAGGAAAGGAGGGAGGAGTGCGTACTGGGAGGGTGCGGTATGGATGGGTAGGCGCTGTTCTCAAGGTCAGAGATTTCATTGAGGTTGCGCTCGACTTCATTTGTATCCCCTCATCCTCACTATCACTTGTCTCCCCGTCCCTCGTACACCTCCAGCACCTCGCGGCTCACCAGCCCCAGCCCCAGCAGTGGAAGCACCAACGGCCCCCGCCGGCAAAACCGCGCGGCACTCATTTGGACTGTACTGGAACGAGTTGTAGAACGTTGTGCTACGCCTGCCAGGCAGCAAGGGACGTCTACTGCTGTTTCCGGACCCTGCTTCTGTACCGTGCCCTTGTGCCTTGTCTCTGTTCCGTTTGCAATTGGGGCCTTTTACGTTCCACGCGGATGTCATGAACAATGGCGTAGCACCCAGAGCACCAGGGCCTCCCGAGGACGCTGGTGAAGCGAAGCGACGAAGGCGCAGAGGACGTGGGCGACTCAGCGAACAGGCCCACCACCCTCTTCATTGACGCCTACGTCGAGCTCAATGCGTGCATCCTTAAATCTTGTTCATTCCCATCTTCCTCCTGTTCGTCGTCATCGGCGAAGTCCAAGGGGAGCGGCGTGCCTTCACCCCCAGCGTTGCGATCTGTGTCGAGTCCGAAGATGTACGTAAACGGCATGGTTGCGGATGAGAGGACGGGTAGTGCGAGGATGATGTCTGCCCGCGAGAGGAGGCTTACATCGTTGCTGTGTGTGACCTGTGAGAGGTGGTTAGCGGGATGTATGCGGGTGGGCAAGGGTACAGAGACGGCGATGGTCATGGGGGTATAGGTGAGAGGGATAGGGTGCATATGAAAGGAGTGAGACATAGCATAAAACGAAAGCAAAAGCCAAATACCACCATTCCAAGCATACTGAACATCATCAAATATGACATAGCATTCGTGTTATTGTATGGAGCCCCACGCGAGGTTGGACACTGAGACGACGAAGCTCGGCATCAGCGCGATGGCAAGTGCGTTGGAGTTCATGCATATAGTGGGGGCCATTATGAAGTTCCTGACTGTGTAACTGTGTGAGAGTGAGTTGGGGTCAACTAAGTGCGGAGGGACGAGAGAGAGACAAGGGCAAGCAAGGTAGGATGCGGTGGGGAGTATTCAAAGCGCTTGTGAATGGGAGAGCAAGGAAACGACAGGATGAAACGCGAAGAGAAACGCGAATCGTGGAAAAGGATAACGAACAGGGAAAATGAAGCTTGTCCTCGTGCTCATGCATCACGTTCCCCACCTGCTTAATGATCTTGTCCAAAAACACCACCGCCATTTTCCTCATGCTCATTCCTTGTAAGAGCCAGTAGGTGATGTGCATGAGCGAGGACGCCCAGGGGGAGCTCGAGCACTACAAAGAATTGGGAGAGAAGCAGGTCTTGTTGCAAGATAACGACGTAATTCATTTTATCAAATTTATATTTCTCGTAGCGCGTAATTGCGCAGCCGATGTTGCGTGTCAGGTATACCAACGTTCTGTCTGTGATGAAGTTTGAATGAAGGAACAGGAAGAGAGAGAGAAAAAATAAAGAAATGGAACGTACCCTTCTTACGAACAACGGCTTGCCCGGCCTCCACTTCTCCAACTCCACCAGCTTCACACCATCCGACTCCAAAATCAAACTCATTCTATCCGACTTCTCCAGCGCCCCATCCATTGCCTCATTCCCCACCTCGCCTCCCCCCCCGTATACACATCAAACTTCACATTCAGCCTCTCATACTCCTTCTCATACTCCCGCACGCTCATCTCTCTCCACATGCGCTAGTTGCGAGGGCACCTTGGTCTCCGTCTTCCATGCGCTTGAACCGGTTCGAGGCGGAGGCCTTGACGGCCGGGTCGGTGGATGCGTCTTTGTTAATGGTAGCGTAGATGTCAAAAGGTGCTTGATGACGTCATTTTCGAGCCCGGCTTGTGAGCCGTATTTTTGAAGCCTGTGGCGATTAGGCCAAAACTAGGAGGGAGGACGGCAGATGTCAGTGGAATATTCGGGATTGGAATGGAAGACGCATGAAATGGAGAGGAATAAGAGAGGAACAGAATAGAAGCGAAAAGAGATTGGATGAAAAACAAAAACAAAAGGCGAAGAAGTGAAGAAAGAATCTTACCTGCATACCCCAATCGCCTAGATAATTCATTCAGATCACCTCCTACCCACAAGCCTGACACAAACTAGCCAAAAACGCGCTGATGATCGTGGTTCCGCAAATGCCCAACATAGAACAACTGGGCGGATGTTTGGCGACCAGTACTCGATGACGACATTCTAACCATTGACCGAGTCGTTCGCTAGCCATACTTGGGCAGACCAGAGGGCACGTTGCATGTGGGGTGTCGATCTGGGTGAGAACTTGTTGTGTTCACGCGTAGTGGAGGATGGACTTGTCGAGCACGACGGACTCAATTCACTTGTCCGGTTGGAACTGTGAGCAGCAAGGTTCAGTCTTTTAGTAGTACAAAATGTAAAAATAATAACCACGTATGTGTTTGATGACTTCAGCCGCTGTCTCTTGCAGCTCCCCAGGGATCCTGAACTGTGAGCGGCAGCACATTCGAAAGTTTTTGCGCGATAGCTATCCGAATCGATTTCAGGACACACTTAGACGGATCCGTACCTGAGACAGCGGGAAGTGGGGGCATGGATGACGCCATCCTGTTACTTTTAGTGTGCAGTGAGAGTCTTGTGAGTTTGTTGTAAGTCGGTGTAGTGTTGCGTGCAAACGAAAGCGCCTGAAGTGTAAAGCGCAGCAGAGATCTCTTGGCTGCATGAGGAAAGAGTGGGAGAGAATTGAGAAGAGTGAAAGGACGGCCAAATTGAATCGACAAGGTGAACGCGAATGACGTGATGGATCCATCACGTGCAACATTTCTTCGCCAAATATTAGCCCCTTTTGGTGGAAAACGCTGACTCTGGAAGTCAGCGTAGTAACGTTTGGTGCATTATGATGACAACTATACATCAGTAGACAGTGAGAGGATATGTCAGTGCATGGCTAAAGGTGTTCATTAATCGGTCGACCATATCAGTGTTAACACAGTCCTACACACAGGACAGAACACAGTAAAGCTGTTATCACGCTCACTTTGATTGTCACTTTTCTTACATTTTTACTGCACTTTTGCACGGACAAAGTCACTTTGCGTGTCAAAAGTGAGAAAAGGTGACTTTGTTGACCAGCACTTGAACAGTTGAAAAGTGCAAAGAATGCGGGCACGTCGCCATCTCAGTTAAATGTAGTGACAACCGCATTTGGTAATGACTTTCTGACAAGAGAGCTTTATCACAGCCATGTCCATGACTCAACCAAGTAAAGGTACTAGCATGTGTGCTAGTGATTCTATAATCATCCACTGAGTTGTATATTGTTTCAAACTGTGAGCATTTGACACAGCAAGAGCATTCCGTGAACTAAACCTGCTAACAACAACATTCTCACTTGAGCAGGCTTCAATATGAGAGCCCCATCGCAGACAAATTCGACATAGAAGGGGGTGATTTTACGGTGTCCAACCAGTTTTGGGAATAGAATAGCACCGCCTTCCGGTGCATTATGGAAACCATGACTATCAAGCTCCCAAAATAGTACCGGCAGAGCTGCCGATCTATTCTCCGACATCTGTAAGAATTGTGACCTCAGACACCTCTCCAATTAATACAACGCACATGTGTACGGAACAGCAACTATATATAGATCAGTACATATTCCCACGTCCGTTCTGGGTACCCCGCCGACCTAATTCATGTCGTACAGCCAGTAGAACAAACCAATTTTGATAGAAAAATGAATATATTCACTTAGATATGTTTAAAGAAGCCCCATCCCAAGAATCTTTGTCTGCTGAAGGGTATGCTTTTTGCAGTGCTGAACAACCTTATATACAGAGCATTAGTTATAAATATGGCTCTACCATTCGTCAATTGCATCCTCGTCAACTTGCTCTTCATCTGTAAAATGAACTTCCAATTCAAAATTATTACCATCCTCCAAAGCATTCAACTCCGCAATATGAACCTCATCTAAGAAAAGTACAAGGTTTGAATCAACGTCAAAATAATAGTTGGGAAAGAAACAGAGAATTGTCAGAGATCACTCACCAAGCCCTCGCCCATTATTTATACCTCCCATGTAATACTGACCATCACTATCAGTTTCCTCAATCCCTCCCTCGAGTTCCTTCCTGGAAATGAGATCCATGGTGTTTCCACCAGAATCAACACATGCAAGGTGTTCCTCCCGTTCAGTGATGTACTCAACCGCTTCATCTAGCCTCTGCAATCAAAATAAAAGCTCCTTATAAACATCCCAAATATTCTCTCCAATGACTACAGGGTTTCCCATACTTGTGTACAATATATTTGCAAATTTATTGAACGTTGGAGGCACAAGTTCAAAGACTGGATCTCCTGGCGGCGCATAGAGATTTCGAGTGTAATAAATGGCTTCCTTCTCTACCTTGATCTATTAAATTTAGATCAAATCTTCTATCTGGGGTTTGTGATCAAAATATTAGAAGTACCTTAAAATCTAGACACCGAATTGCTCAGGAGATTCACAGATATCATTTGGAACACCATGAGGAGAACCTTATTTCGGTCAGCTCATTTACTGGTGTTATTTACCTGATCCAAGTATGAATCAAGCTCGCTGAATCCAAGGAATAAAAAGCCAGCGAAACACAAGTCTTTCAGAAAAATAATGAGTGAAAGTGTCAAACCAATGTAATTAATAAGCAAGCTGCTGATGAAAAGAGCATGATTCTGAATGAGGCAAAGCTTATGGGATGGGCTGCTTCACTGCTTCAACTGTCATACTCATTCATTAACCGTTACCTTGAGATGGTTCAAGTCACTCCTCCCTTTCCCATCCCAGAACTTCGTTTTGTTCATGCTGGAATAGCATTTGCACAGAAGGAGATTGATATTGCAGGCTCTGATCACTCCTCACTTCATGCAAGCTACCTTATTGAGGAGCTAATTCAATCTACTGAGCTTCCTTTCCAGAAGTATATCCACAATGGCAATGCAACACCTCTTCAGGATCCATGGGAAAAGGGATATGATACTGGTATCTTCCTCTGTTTCATCCAACACATCCAGTACCAAGAGACTGCACACCAGGCATACATATCTGATTTTCAGGGTGTGTTCCTAGCTCTTCTTTCAAGGTGTTCTAACTTATCCATTAATTATTTTTGTTCTTTAGGTGGAAAAACCCTTCTAACTGATCCTCAAGTAATGACCAATCCGTCTGTAAATATTTATTACTCTCATCCCTATTCTAATTATTGTGTTTTCAGAGAGCTTGGGCATGACCTCTTTGGGGAGGGAAATTCGCGAAAGTGCTTTTAAAGCCTTTCCAGAGCAGCACAAATGCAATAAATATTGCATGGTTTAAACTTAGATCTTTAATGGAGATCTAGGCAAATTGAATTAGAGCAGATCCAGACTGTCAATATATTGTTACAGATATCATTACTTCCGGTGCATTATCTATGGACTACTACATTAATTACATGTCATTACTAGTCTCCGGAACTCAAAAGAATCAAAGACGATTGCGGTGTTTACCTTTGAGCGCTAAAGCTTGAGCGGCCCGGTCATTGACGCATCAGTGGCTATGCATACGCATCATAACATTGATTGCACTGCGAGCTATGTTATTCCTTTTCATACAAGAAATGAACTTTTCAGATTATTCCTCTTCGAGAATTGATCCAGGTAGCTTACTTAGTCTATGCATTATGTATTATGTGGGATATAACTACCTAGTAATTTGTATCACTTGTAGACTATCTACGAATATGTGCCTGGTGAAAATGGAGAGGTGTCCAGAGTCACAGTGCTTACAAACGTTGGAGAATGGATCGGCAGCTCTGCCGGTACTATTTTGGGAGCTTGATAGTCATGGTTTCCATAGTGCATTGCATCCAACTCTCTCTGTAATGGGAGTTGCACTGTGTCTATTACTAAAGCTGTACAGACATCTGTGCGGACTCCGTCAGAAACACAACACCATTGTGTAGTCTAACTCTGTGATATACTGTGATAATGTACAGTGAGCGACATAGGTGAGTACATTCTTCCTCGTCTTTCCGCGAGTCCAAATGGTGCCAAGAATATCAGGACTACTGGGCACTGCTGGCGCCGACCAGTGTAAGTAAAACTTACAGCGAATTAAATACAGAACTTATGTAAGAATTGCTGTAAGTATGACATACAACACTTCTGTTTGAAAATAATACAGATAACAAACAGTATTTCTGTTTCTAAGCTGTAAGTTGATAATACACCTGAATAAAGAAGTTCTATTCTTTGTCTGTTTGTTAAATATACAGAATAGCTGTATGTAATTGCTGTGTAAAACATACAGATATTGTGTATGTAATCACTGTATGTTATACAAACACAAGTTCTGTAAAGAAAACTTACAGTCAAAGTACAGAATTTCTGTTTGTTGTATGGAATTTATGTATATAATTGCTGTGTGTAAAACTTACACCAAAATATACCTGAGCAAGTCAAATACTGTATATTTTGGTGTAAGTTTTACACACAGCAATTATATACATAAATTCCATAAGTACAACAAACAGAAATTCTGTACTTTGACTGTAAGTTTTCTTTACAGAACTTGTGTTTGTATAACATACAGTGATTACATACACAATATCTGTATGTTTTACATACAGCAATTACATACAGCTATTCTGTATATTTAACAAACAGACAAAGAATAGAACTTCTCTTTATTCAGGTGTATTATCAACTTACAGCTTAGAAACAGAAATACTGTTTGTTATCTGTATTATTTTCAAACAGAAGTGTTGTATGTCATACTTACAGCAATTCTTACATAAGTTCTGTATTTAATTCACAAGTTTTACTTACACTGGTCGGCGCCAGCAGGGGTGAAGATTAAGAGCAATTTGAGACATGTACAGGATGTGGTAGCTATTAATAGCAGTATTGATATCCAGCACATTGCAGTGCACGTCGCAACGTTGTACTGCACGAACTGACTAGGGCACATACCCGTGTGAATTCCCTTAACTTCTGTGTTACTCCACGCCCGTGGGCATCGTTAGCAACTGTTTCTTCCTTCACAAAGCCCTAGTACAATGCCTAAAGACAAGAAATATTCCGCCAATACGCTCTCATCGCACCCTCAACTCGGGTATGCAGCTGCTCCAAGGTGCCAGGAACGTCATGATTACTGGCGGGAGCATTCGACAAGTAGTAGAAGGGAATTACTACGAAGGAGGAAGGGACGTAGGTGAGCAGCAGTGGACATCATACACTGAATATTTACATTAATTCCGGAGCGATAGGACTGCACATTCTGGGGCAGCATATCGCGACCGATGCAATGTATAACTCTGCCGAACGGTTCCCTCCCGCTGAAATGCCACCCCGGAACTCGTGAGAAGATAATCAGCGCTATACTCGGCTGGGTCAATGACCCTACTCCCAAGGAACGAGCGATTTGGCTCAATGGACCAGCAGGAGCGGGAAAATCTGCTATCGCCCATTCAGTTGCCGTTCTTCTACAGGAGAGCTCGGATGATAGCAAGTATGCCGGGAGCTTTTCTTCGCAAAAGATGCCATTGGACGGGGACGGGACCAAGCTATTCCCAACAATAGCCTATCAGCTCGCCCTCAAATTTCCATCCTTTCGTGCCCAAATTGATGCTGCTATGCTCAGTAATCCCACTCTTCCGACAAAATCCATCGACGTCCAACTCCAATACCTCATCATAGAGCCATTACTACGTGTCAATGACTGGTCTGCGCATAACCCCACAATCATTATCGACGGTTTGGACGAATGTGCCGGGTCAAAACAAATGCAGTCCGAAATTCTTTCCCTCATTTCCAAGGCAATCATCAAGCACAATATCCCCCTTCGATTTCTGATTGTTAGTCGCCCCGAGTACTGGATTTCTGATTCGTTCAAAATTGGACCTTTGGTACACGTTACAAAGCTGCTCTGTCTACGAGACGATCAGGACGCAGATAGGGATATTGAGAGGTATCTTCGAGAGGGATTCAACAAAATTTACAAGGAAAATATTCAAATAATGTCTTCTACTCCGTGTCCTTGGCCTCCAGATCATATTATCAGGCGGTTTATGTATAGCGCTTCAGGCCAGTACATTTATGCATCTACTGTTCTGGAATTTGTTGGCGCATCATCCAATTTCGGTGACCCCCGAGAACAACTCCAGGTATTGACGACGCCTGGACCGCATCATGCATCCGCATTTTCGGATCTCGATAAACTCTACGCCACCATCCTGTCGTCATATCCTCGACCAAACACAATGAAACGTGTCATTGGTGGACTCTTGCTCGAATTGAGCGAAAAACGATTCAGGAAATGCTGGGAGTTGATTCCGGAGAGATTCAACTCGTGTTGAGGGCCTTAACCTCCTTGATCAAACAATCCAACGCTGAATACTCCGAGGAGTTCCGTGTGTTGGAGCCTATCTTTGGGTCTCCATTGCAAGAGGCTTCGATATCGTTCTGTCACCTATTGTTTGTAGAATTTCTCCAGGATGAGTCAAGGTCAGGAGAGTATGCAATAGATAAGAACGCCGTTGGTCATCAGTTTGTGTGCGGCATGCTCAAGCTCGGGGTTGCTATTGTTCAGGATAGTCCATGGGCCGAGTGGACTATAGCACGGTAAGTGCCTTAGCATTTTTGTCTATGCAAGATATACAAGAACACTGATATGTACATTTCTGACAGCATAGGGCTATCAGCCTATCGTGCGATGCTCTTTAAATTTCATGGTATGCCGGGGAGGATTGCATACGATGCCAGATCTATTGTCGATTCATTGGAGGAACTTTGCGAGAGCCTTCATATGATCTTGGCTTGCATTCCTTTCCAATTTGCCCAAGCAAGTCATATGTACTGGTTTACGAACACTGTCTTGTCTTTTCTTGACATGAGGTAGGGACTAACTCGGATCTATCCGGGTAGTATCCGTATCCGAACCGCTGGATATTTGCCAAATACGGTTCGGATACGGCTCGGATACACTAATCCGTTTAAGACCCGTGCCCCAAGGGGGGTAGCAGCGGCTTGGCAGCGGCGACATGTTAGTAAAGTAGTTCATGGATTAAATTCCATCCCCTATAGCCAATTATTGTCCGTTTTGCTCATATTTGGGTGCATTGGAAAGAGAAAGAGCAGTAGAATTTAAATATAGCAAAATATAAGCCAAAATAGTTGTAATTTTTACACAGTAAAGGTAACAAGGTTCAATTTACATTCTTGCTGATAGTTATTTTCAATCTTCACCTTCTGACCTCATCCTCAGCTTTACCCATTCAGTCACTTCTGAGAACTTTGGAAAAATAGGGGTCTTAGCCCATGAACCTAATGCCATACGAGCTTTGAATGTTTGAGAGCTCATATTATGTTGCATGTGATTGACTTGACGACGGCCAGTCGAAAATGCTCTTTCAGCATCCACAGATGTTGCTGTTGTTTAATGGTCAGTTTAATATTTCTAATAGAAGTTTGAATAAAAACCTGGTGCAGAACAGAAGTCTTGTCCCATTTTAGCAAGAAGTGGGCAATTCTTGCTTGCATTAAACCAATACTTCATGTAGCCACCAGCTTCTTCAATTACATTTGATGGAATTGGATCATCCTCAAGGTAAGTTTGAATGTGATCCTCGGGGTATTGATTTAATGTTTTTGATCTTCAGGTACCTTGATTCTCTGGAGCAGCCCATTTCGACTCGTCCTAATAGAGCATTAATTAATAATAGGATGCACAAAAATATATGAAAATTACTTTGTTTCTCCTTTGCTTTGGAGCACAAACATTAGCTTCCTCAACAGCATATGTTGTTTGCCATCGATTTAAAACTAGTTTCTTGATGGTCTTCAACTTCTTTGCATCAATTTCTTTTCGCTTTTTAGCCAAATAAGCTTGCAGTCAGGGCACATCACTGTAATTTGATTAACTGTGTGTAGATGAAAGAATAAGAAAAGATCTCATACCGATTGATATAACATAAATTTCACAATCCCAAGTCAGATCCATATATTTGTCAATAAGTAGAACAGCAGCATGTGCAGCAATCCGAATAACTGCAGGAGTTTCTTGAACCAGCGAATCAGGATCAGAAATGTCAGAATCAGAGTCAGAATCAGGTGTTGGAATATTTTGGGGCTTGTCCTCAACAGCAGCAACCAAGCTGTCACGCACACAATACAGCATAGGAAGGGCATCGACAATAAGAGGAACCTCAGCTTTAGAAAATAGGAGTGTAACATCCTTGAAAAGCTATAAAAAATATAACAAGGTCATTTAAAATATATAAAATCAGTGACATTAAATAACTCACCTTCAGGGCCTCTTGTACATCACTTGCAAGTTGCCACTGCTTCTCAGAAAGATGATATGCCTTCAACTTGTTTTCAGACACTGCTGTCAGGGACTGAACAATACTTTTAAAATGCAAATGAGCTGCAAGACAATCAAAGTCGGTGTTCCATCGGGTTGCAACACACTTATCCAGAGCTCGCTTGTTAGATTGTTGATTTGGATCCTGGTCAATGAGATGCTGAAATTTCTCATTGACGGTTGTATTATCATGGACCCAGCGTGCAAGCCCAGAGACCTAAAAAATATATTAGAAAGCAACAGGCCAATTTTAAATAGAAACATTACTGCAGGAAAAAGCTGGAGTGCCATTTTTTCCTCTTCTGAACTCATCATTACCCCTTTCCTACCCATTTCCTCTATTGCAATATCACGCAAAGATCTTACCACAGCATTATCATGAGCCACCTGACCATCATCTCCGCCATCATCCTCTGCATCTACCACTGCCTCCCTCTAGTGCAGCAATATCCTGATCCTCTGTTTCTCCATCCCCTTCATCAAGAATATATTCTTCATCATCACTACCTTCCAAAGTAACTTTCACAGACTTCTTGAGTTTGGGCTTTTGAAAAAATGATATGAAGATCTGCAAAATATAATTTAAATTAATTCTAAACCAAAAAGAGAAGAGAAATATTAATACCTTTGCAATCAAATTGAATATATGTGCTAAACACCGAAGACGAGCATCCATACCCGGAAAGTCAGGCAGAAATTCAGGAAGAATTTGAGCAAGCTTGTTGCAGTTGGAAGCATTGTCCATGCAAATTCCAAACAGCTATCAACAATGTTCTGAGCAATTTGAAAAAAATTATCTTGCTTATTTGCTTACTTTTTGTCAAGGCCAAAACGTTTTACACAATCAGCAGTCACAGCTGCTAAATAACGTCCATCATGTTTTTGAGTTAACCTATTTTATCAACTTAATCAGCATTCAAAAGTGAATGTAAAAATTGTGCAAAGATACCATATAAATTCAAGAATGGCACGATGGATTATTCCTTGATCAAACCAGACTACAACCAACCCAAGGTATGATGAGACCAAAGGTGAGGTCCAGCCATCAAGCACAAGATAGACAATGTTATTAATTTGCTAAGAAACACTTCAGTCACAAATTTGAAATTACCCAGAATTTGGAATTACCATAAAATAATTTCGTACTTCCAATTACTGCTTGTTCATAAATGTGAAGAAGATTGTGCTGAACAGTTACTGGATGTGGAACACTGGTTCCTGGTCGAAGCATCTCAATTTCAGCAAGATAATCCTCATCCAAGATTATATTGAATGGACGAGCATCCTTGGCATAACACAAAGCAATAAGAGCATGGTGAGCAGCTTGCGAGTAGGGGGATAGAAGCAGCAACAGGCTTATCACGTAATTTTCCCTGCTTTTTCAGACACATATCCATACCCTTCTGTAGATTGCTTGTACCATCTCCAGTTTTCATTCGTAGTCGTGTAAAAATACTGGCGTGGTGCTCAGGATGAGTTTTGCATTTGAAAACATACGTCATTGAGACGGGTTTCCCAAATTTGTCAAAATTTTGCTGCAGCAAAACATTGAAATGATTGTAAACCGGAGAACGCCAGGACAGAATTGCCGCATCTCATAAATAATATATTAGCTCATTTACATATTATAATAATTAAACCACACACCAAGAATGTCATCATCAGACATTCCCCAGACTTGAAGATTGGTTTGGCAGTTAATAGCTGGTGCATTATGTCTCCGCTTGATTGGTGAGACAATAATTGGAATAATTTTTTAGGACCTTGGCTCTTGCTCTCATCACTTGATGTGCTTGAAGGTTTAGGAAATTCCTCTCCAGGAGATGCAGAGTGTGGTCCAGGCCATGTAGGGAGTCACTGGGGGACCAGGTTGGATAGGAAAGATATTTGTCCTCTTGCTGGCACCATCTCTGGCAGCAGGGACAGCAGTAGGGATGGCTGGATGGCCACCCTTTCGAGGTGGCATAACGATGCAGGGTCAAGGGAAGGGAAGCCCAACACAGAGCAGACTCTCATATTATCTGACAGCGGAGAAACCATGATTTTTGATTGATTGATGTCGGAGCTTTAAACTACGTCTAAATATGGCGGATTATCCGTAGTATCCGCGGTTCTGCCTATACATATCCACGGATACTTAAAAATATTATCCGGTTACTACGGTGCATGGGTAGTAACCGGATTTGCCTAATCCGTGTTAGTCCCTAACATGAGGCAATCTGTGTGGTACCTGGACAGTCCATATTGGCGTAATATGCCCCAACATTTACTTCAGTCTCTCACAGACGTTCTCAGTGTTGCTCGAACAATTTCAGGGAAGCAGATCATGGACAAATCACCCAAACACTCAGCAACCTTCGCATACATCGCTTTATACGGTTCTGAATCCTCTGGCACCTCAAGGAATCGCATCAAGAATATCTCGGAATCAATGAATATCGGTCTGGATACTATTATATCTGATTTGCAACACCTCCCTGACTTGATATACTTTGATCTCTACCACCGTGAAAGAGGCTATATAGGCTATATAAATACTATGGGTCCAGTCTTTTCGGCTGTGCATCATAAGATCCAAGGCCATTATCAGGAAAGTCGACATATTGCTGCATGGGACCATCAGATAGTAAGTCTCAGTGCCAAGTGCTTTGATGGGATATTCCACAGCAATGTTGAACAATTGTGGTCTCAAAACCGATGGGAGATCGTAAATACTGTCAATTCCTTCTTACGATACAGTCGAATTTCGGACATACACTCCAAAGAATACTTTGAAGATACAAAGAAAATGGAAATATTCAAAGTCATAATGGATACATCTTTCTGGGATCGTTTGCATGGTACACGTTCAATTGAGTTGGTACTGGCTGCATTGGGCTGGTTTAACAGGCAGATGGTGAGCTTCAATATAATCATATTCCAATCACTAATTCACCGCCGCCGTTCATAATACCAGACAGGTCCCAGCAAAGACGTCATCAAAGATCACGATAGTGGTCTTCCTCAAACAATGCTATACACGGCAAAAAAATATTCCAAATCGCCTATTTACCACACTTCAAAGCCGGTTATTGCTCTAATCTTTGGATGTACAGCGACAATGACTCCATTCCGTCTATATTTTTGCATATAATCCCTCCATCCCACGACAGAACGTACTCCATAGTCGAGGAGAAGCCTTTGGATCAATTGGACATTCCGTTTGTCGAATTCATAGGTTATGACTTTCACGGATGGATAACTGGGCTGCACAAGCAAGTGTTTGCAAGGGAGGGAAGCTCAGTCATTAGCCCTTATGAATGGTATCCTCATCTAGCCGCATTCCTTCTCGTGGTGCTCGTAAAAATCAATACACTGAGCTGAACATCAATTTCGGACAGCTCTGGAAAACAATCACAAGGAAATGTTTTCTACCGTTTATCGAGTGCCTGCCTTATGCTATTCCGACACAGCAGAACTTGAATTCACTACGTGCACTGTATTTTCTGTGTCTGAAGATACATCCTCGACGTCAATGGAGAGCGCCATTTGGTTTCTGCTCTCTAGCTATAGATTTCTTGAAGGTATGTTCGATGGGTAACTCCACAGTTATCATTGTGCTCATTTTAATTGTACAGAAGTACGACAGCTCTTCCCTCTCATCCCTAGAGCTTGATTCATTAACATACTGGTTATCGGAGCTCATGACTCGCAAATCCAGGAGAATTTTTCATGATCTTAATGAATATCATGCGCTTTACGATCACACAACTGATGATGGCGAGTAATCATCAGCAGTGGCCAACTTCTACGAAGATGAAGAACTCTGATTAAAGAGGAGGACAATTTTTTGATGGCCCGTTTGCGTTGCTGTCATGGATAGGCCTTAAATTGAAATTAACACCTCAGGGAAGGGCATGAAGTTGGAGTGTGAGTGAGGGGTGTGTGCATACTTGAAACGTGCTACTGCGGTATAGATGCCAGTGTATATTAGTGTACAAATCTACAAAAATTTTCGTTTATTACCGACTACCGGACTCCCTGCGAATGACGACTTCTGTGGCCATACATTGCAATTGCATCAAGAGGGCTGTTGAGCGTGAATCCTGAAAACTATAGCCGCTAGATGTCTTTGATTAATCACGTTCCTTCAATTCCAGTCTCACTTTTTCTAAGTACTCTACTGCCAATACTTCAGATTATGATGCATGAAATTTGGACAATTCATCTCCTATGAATGTTTGCTCTCCTATCCATCTCTGTCCCAGATGTAGTCTTCTCCCTCTCCAATTTCTGCATATACCACTACACACAATCATAATGGCCCAGGTCCACCAAACTGCCGCCACTGAAAAACACATCCAGCATGTGTGCGCTTGAATATAGCTGAAGGATGCAACGGGCTTGAACAATAAGAGGGCTTATAGGCGATGGGGCTCACATTCAAATGTGATCCCAGAACGATGCCATCGTACGACCTGGAAATTGGATGATCAGCACAACGGAGGGAATTCTTGGATGATGAGAAAACTTAAAAGAGAGGCGACGGGACGGGGCGGGGAGTACAGAAGGAAGGTGCTGACGACGACGGATATCGGCCTGCGTGAGTGAGAGTAAAGAGGAAGAGGGAGGAATGGTTTGCGATTTTATTGTAAGGAAGAGAAAGGAAGGGAGGAGAAAAGGAAAGCGAAGAGGAAGAACAGTGGAGTGATTGGGATCAAAGAACCACGAACGGTAAGCGATCGAATGATAAAGAAGGGGAGTCCCCCCAAAAAGAGAAAATGAAAGAAAGGAGAGAATATAAGGCGCATATATCTCACATAGGACATACCGAAATGAAAAAAGAACCTCAAACATGGCATGCCAATCGCTCTTCGTTGCACGGACAATCGGCGGAGTGAGCAGCATGTGCACCGAGATTACGAGTAGCACCGTCTTCGGCTCGCCGGCTTCTTCGCCGGTTCGACTCCTTTTCCACTTTGTGTACTCTTCTGTTGCGCGATCGAATGTGTCCCGAAGCGGAATAGATCCTTGACGCGCTGTATATCTATACCTCCCCTTCCTCTTCTTCCCCTTACTCCTTCCTTCCCCCGGCCTCCTTCCCCCTTCCCCTCCCCACCCTCAAAATACACAACAAGCGTCACCGGCACTACACAGTTCCTACACATCCCAACCGCCTCATTCACAGGACTGAACGCACTATTATGCTCCAGCGCATATTGCAGAGGGGTGTCAGGGTGACGATGAGCGAGGGCAGGACGGGACAGGACAGCGTTGAGTGAAACTGTTAGGAATGCATAGATCGAGGGGAGAAGCGTGTGTAGGGGGCGCAGAACGTATATGTAAGGGGCAGAGGGTGGTGAGAAGCTTTGAGAATGAACCAGCACGGGGGTGAGGGTGCACCATTTGCGAGGTCATATGTACTATTGGAGTCGCATTCGGCTTCATCCCCATCCCCCTCCTCGTCCTCAATACCACTTGTCTTCCCATCCATCGCACGCCTCCAGCGCTTCTCGCTGCCACAGCCCCAGAAGAAGCAGTGGAAGCACCAATGCACCCAGCCAGTAAATCCGCTCAGCTCTCATTCGGACTATTCGGGAACGGATTATAAAACATCGTGTTGTGCATGCCAGGTGGGAGCGGGGTCGCTTGCTGTTTTCAGTCCCTGCTCCTGTGCCGTGTCCCGATCCCTTGTCCCTGTTCCGTTTGCGTTTGGGGCCTTTTGCCGTTCCGCGCGGATGCCGTGAACAATGATTTAGCACCCACAACACCTAGGACTCCCGAGGACGCAGTGATGCGAAGCGATGAGGGTGCAGAGGACGCAGGCGACTCCGTGACCGGCCCGCCACCCCTCTTCATCGACCCCGACGACTGTACGAGCGTTGGGCTCCACGCATGCGTCCTTGAATCGTGTTCATCCCCATCTCCCTCCTATTCGTCGTCATCGGTGAAGTCCAAGGGGAGCGGCGTGCCCTCAACCTCGCCGTTGCGATCTGTGTGGAGTCCGATGATGGATGTAAATGGCGGTGTCGCGGATGAGAGGACGGGTGGTGCAAGGATTGTGTATGCCTGCGGGAAGAGGCTCACGCCGTAGCTCTAAGTGACCTGTGAGAGGTGGTTAGCGGGATGCACGCGTGTGGGTAAAAGGACAGAGACGGTGATGGATATGGGCGATATAGGCGAGAGGGATAGGTGAGTATGAAAGAAGTGGAATAGAGCGTAAAACGAAAGCAAGAGCCACATACCACCATTCTAAGTGTACTAGATATCATCAAATACGTTAGCGCGTGTCCGAGCATAGCATTCTTGTAATTTTCCGAGCCTCACGCGAGGTTGGGCACCGAGACGACGAGGCTCTGCATGAGCGCGATGGGGATTATGTTGGAGTTCATGAAAATCGCGGCAGCCATTATGAAGGTACTAAGTGTGTGTGACTGTGTGAGAATGAGTTAGAATTGATTAAGTGCAAAGGAGAGAGAGAGAGGAGGGCGAGTAAGGTAGGACGTGGTGGGGAGTATTCAAAGCATCTGTGAATGGGAGAGGGATGAAGGGAATAAAACGGCAGTACGAAATGCGAAAAGAAACGTGAATCGTGAAAAGGATAACGGATACAAGGAAAAGGAAGGATACGGTGCACGTACTGCTACGACTGTTTCAACCTGAACGTCCATCTCAGAACCCAGCCTACAACTATTGAGGCGCCTATGATGATGATAAACCATATCAAAATCGTCCAGAGTTCCTTGAGTTTCTCTGGAAAGATCGGTTAGATCCAGCGTAAGTCTCATTAGAAATAATGATATAAAAACTGCTCGTGATGTACACGTACCAGGAAACAAGTAAAAAAACAACTTTGGAAAAGAGTAGTGCGGCTGTGAAAAGCGATACATTGAGTATGTTGATTTGCTGTAATTTTAGACGTCAGTGATCAACAATAATATAAATTACAGCCTTGGAATGAACCAAGTTACTCATGGGAGAGCGTACACGTACCTTTTGGGTCTTCTCATCCCGGATACCTTGTCTTGCCAGGATGTACCCAACAGCGCATAGGAAGATGACCTCGAGGATGGACTGTCATAAAGGGAGAAACAATAAGGGTTCAGAACGAGGTATTCCGGAAACGATAGATAGCGGAGCACGTCAGAGAGCACGGTATAAGGATACGGATGACAAAAGAACAAAATATACGTGTTGAATACAGCGAGGATCACCGAAGGTAGTCTCTCCACCCGTCTCCTGGTTCAGATAAGAGCGGTATACCTACTTGCGGATGCTGGGTCCTTTCTGTACGTGGAGGTGCGCCACGCGTCGGAAGACATCGTCCACCGCTATATACTGTCTGTATATGTTAATTGGATTGTGGTAGTGTGATTCATTGGAGCGGTACGCGTGAGTTTAAACTTTACGCATCCATTGCGCGTCTGCGTGGTTTGAACTTGTTTAGGGAGGTCAAAACGTGATTAGTGGCAGTCAAAGACATCCCAATCGGGCATGTCTGAATTTCAATTGTTATCTTATCTTATGTTTTCTTCACTTTTCTATCTCTTTCTCTTGAGTTTTTGAAGTAATTAATATTACGTAGCTGTATCTCCACAGTATATAAAGAGCTCGTAGAATACGTAGGTAGTCGACCTTGAATACCGAGCTTTATCTAGTCATTTCGAGGTTCTTACAGTGTGCCGGGACTCATGTAAATAGCACGCCCCGTCACAGTAGCCCAGACTGTTGTAGTCATTACTGGACAAATCCCTTCACATTCTGAAAAGCTCTCCCTTTGATTTTGAAAACCCACTCGTATTTTAAATGGAACACCAGTATATCTACCTACGTCTCATCACAACTTCGGAGGCTGGTCAGGACTCTCAGAAGAGCTTGCTTGCTTGTTATGTCCTCGTCGTGGGAGCAGCAACACGAAAGATCATCGATTCAGGAGGTGATACAGGAGATGGTTAATAGAATTATGAGAGCATTTCTCAATAAACCGAACTTCTTGGACACTACGCTAATTTCAAACGCCACATTGAAGGATGAGAAGACTAATGAAAGGCTGATGTTAGTCAAGGTTGAGGGATGTTGACTCTGACCTTTTAACAGGACTCTGAACAGATGGAGAGGAGAGAATTGTAGACTCGGGTTGGGATCGAGGGAATCAAAGTACTCATTGTAGTTTAAGCACCCAAATCATGATTCCCCCATATTGAAGCACAGCAACGCGTTGAATCTCCGTCCTCACTTATTCCATGAAGCCGTACAGTCCCCTCTTCTATCTTCCGCGATCACCCTCCCGAAATTAACTGACCATGATATGCGTGGAAATGTCCTCTATATTCGGATCAGATGGATCTGCATAGGTTTACATTCCTACGACCTTTACTACTACCGTCTTGTTCACTTGTTCCAGTCCATGCATAGACGGGGGAATGATGAATACTACTAGTTTGATTGTACATGATCACGCAACAAGCACCGTTGACCTTAACGTGACGCGCCCCTCCCAATCCGCTCGGACAACACGGACATTCTCACAGCACTCCTGCCGCTTGAATTTGTCAGGCTGAAGGCAAGACGCAATAGTCAGAAGATTTTGGACGTGTGAATTTGCTGCCGTACGTGCGCCTCGACCGTGTAATATAATCGCAGGAACCTCTGGCGGATGGGTTGTACACGGGGAGGGGTATATGGGTGCATGTGCATGTGCGTTTGGGATGCGGTACGGGCTCATAAGGTTAGTGAGACTGAATTGGGATTGGGAAAGGGTTTGAATTTGACAGGGCGTGGACAAGAGGGGTTCTATGAAGAGAGTAAGTGGATTAAGCCAGCAAGGATGTGGGGAGTGAATGTGAGACGGAAAGGGCGTGGAACGAACAGTATGTGACAGCCTGAGTCTTGACCTGAACGAGCCCAAAGACCTACCGGGGTGTTTCTATCCTGTTGCGTCTGGGTACAGGTCGCAGAATTGGTGGGCTGGTACAGCAATGATATCCTATTGTTCATTCAAACCCACGGTGGCTCATGCAGGCTTCCTATGGCTTTTTACAATACAGTTGAATTTCGGACATACACTTCAAAGAATACTTTGAAGATCGCAAGGTAACAGAAATATTGAACATCATATTAGATACAATCTTGTACCCCGCGGCAACACGGCCAGCCCTATTTTACCCCAAAACTAGCTCGTAGCCTGTAACAAGCCACAGAAGATAATTATTTGACACAGCTATTAATATGGGACAGGTGTATATATTTTTGGGATGGGTCTAGAGTTTTGAATTCAACTGAGAAGGATCCACACCACCTCTCTTTTATCTCCAATACAATCAACCAGTATATATAACAATCCTTACGTGTACTGGCTTTGAATCGCGATCAACGTCACTCTGTACATATCAAACAACGACAAATTCCCTAGCCGAGGCTATGCTCGGTGCCTTATGTCAACCCGCATAAACAGCCTGTGCCCGTGAGAGATCAACACAACTTCTGTTCCCTGCTACTACAGTGTACATCCTTTAGAAATTTCCCAAATATGCCCAAAAATGAGAAGTATTCCACAATTCACTCTCATCCCTCTCACATGTCGGGTATGCAGCAATTCCAAGGAGCGAGAAATGTCACGATTAATGGCGGGAGCTTTCGACAAATAGAAGGGGACTACTACGATGGAGGAAGGGACGTAGGTTAGTGGCAGTAGACGTCATATACGGAGCATTTTAACTGATTCTGAAGCAACAGGACTGCACATTCTGGGGCAGCACATCGCAGCTGATGCGATGTATAACTCTGCCGAGCGGTTTCCTCCCCGAAATGCCATCCTGGCACTCGCGAGAAGATAATCAGCGCTATACTTGACTGGGTTGATGATCCTTCTCCCAAGGAACGGGCGCTTTGGCTTAACGGACCAGCTGGAGCCGGCAAATCTGCCATCGCCCACTCCATTGCCGTACTTTTGCAGGAGGTCCCCGGGGACAGCAAGTATGCCGGGAGCTTTTTCTTCGCCAAAGATGCCGTTGGACGTGGGTATGGTACGAAGCTATTCTCGACAATTGCATATCAGCTCGCTCTCAATTTCCCGTCCTTTCGTGCACTCATTGACTCTGCTATGCTTGATAATCCCACGCTTCCGACTAAATCTATCGACGTCCAACTCCGATACCTCATCATAGAGCCGTTGCTCCGTGTCAATGACTGGCCTGAGCACAGCCCCACAATTATAATCGACGGTTTAGACGAATGCGCTGGGTCAAAACGCATGCAGTCCGAAATCCTTTTAGTCTTAACCAAGGCAATCATTGAACACAATATCCCCTCCGATTTCTCATTGTCAGTCGCCCCGAGTACTGGATTTCCGATTCATTCGAAATTGGATCTCTGGTAAATATTACAAAATCGCTATCTCTACGAGACGATGAGGACGCGGATGACGATATTGGGAGGTATCTTCGAGAAGGATTCAAAAAATTTACGACGAGAATATTCGAATAATGTCTTCTACCCCGCGTCCTTGGCCTCCAGATCATATCATCCAGCGATTTGTCTATAGTGCTTCAGGCCAGTACGTGTACGCATCCACTGTCTTGGAATTTGTTGGCGCCTCATCCAATTTCTGTGATCCCCGAGAGCAACTCCAGATATTGACGACACCTGGACAACATCAAGCATCAGCATTTTCGGATCTTGATAAACTCTACGCCACCATCCTCTCGTCATATCCTCGACCACACACAATGAAACGTGTCCTTGGTGGTCTCTTGCTCAGATTCAGCGAAAATACGATTCAGGAAATGCTGGGAGTGGATTCGGGAGAAATTCAACTCGTGTTGAAGGCCTTAAGCTCCTTGATTATAATATCCAAGGCTGAATACTCCGAGAAGTTCCGTGCGCTGGAGCCGATCTTCGGGTTTCCATTGGTAGAGGCATCGATTGAGTTCTGTCACCTATCGTTCCGGGAATTTCTCAAGGATGAGTCAAGGTCAGGAGAGTATGCAATTGATAAGAGTGCTGTTCCGACTGAGTTTATCTGCGCCGTGCTCAAGCTCGGGTTGATATTCTTTAGGATAGTCCACGGGCAGAGCGAACTATAGCATGGTAAGTGCATTAGCATTTTTGTATATTCTAAATATACAAGGACACTGATATACATATTTTCTGACAGTATCGGACTATCGACCTGTCGTGAAATGCTCAATAAACTTAGGTTTATGACGTGGAGCAGACGCGATGCTGGATCTATTGTCTATTCATTAGAGGAACTTGGTGAAAGCCTTCACAGGATCTTAGCTCGCAATCCCTCGCATTTTTCCCAAGCAAGTCACGTGTACTGGTTTACCACCGCTGTCTTGCCGTTTCTTGCCAATCTGCAAACTGAATGGACCGTCCTCTGTCCATATGGGCATAATATTCACCAACATCTACTCCAGTCTCTCACAGACGTTCTCACTATTGCTCAAACACTTTCAGCGAAGCAGGTCATGGACCGATCACCCAAAAACTCGGCTACCTTCGCATTCATCGCTTTATACAGTAATAGATCTTTAGTCGGCTCAGTGAATAAAATTACCATCGAGGATATCTCGGAATCAATGAATATCGATCTGGATACCATTATATCTGATCTCCAACATCTCCCTGACTTGATATACCTTCGTTTCAAACCCAATGCCAGAGGATATCTCGATATATTTACTGTGGGTCCAGTCTGTTCGGCCGTGAAACATAAGGTCCAAGGCGATTGTCAGGAAAACCAACCTGTTTCAGCATGGGACTATCGGATAGTAAGTCTCAGTGTCCAGTGCTTTAATAGGATATTCTATGGCAATGATGACCAATCGGTTGTTCAAAATCGATCGTGGCTCGTGTATACTGCCAACTGCTTCTTACGATACGG
>JAJIRX010000931.1:0-86145 GCA_023853785.1 Psilocybe azurescens
TGCGAGCAGCACCATCCTCGGCTCGCCGGCTTCCCTCTCCCGCCCTGCCCATCTCTTGTTCTTTGCCACTATCCTACGTTTTCGCATTTAAATATATCCCAAGCGGAATATATCCTTAACACGCTGTATACACCTCCTATGCCTCCCTCCCCTTCCTCTTCTTCTCCTCACCCTCTTCCTTCCCAGCCTCCTTCCCCCCTTCCTCCCACCCCCAAAATACACAACAAGCGTCACTGGCACTACACAGTTCCCACATCCCAACCGCATCATTCACAGGCCTTAACGCGCTATTATGCTCCAGCGCATATTGCAGCGGGGTGTCAGGGTGACGATGAGCGAGCAGGACGGGACGGCGTCAAGTGAAACTGTTAGGAATGCATATATCGAGAGGAGAAGCGTGTAAGGGTTCAGAACGTATGTGTAAGGGCGGAGGGTGATGAAGCTTTGAGAATGAACGAGCATAGAGGAGAGGGTGCACCGTTTTCGAGGCCACATGTACTATTGAAGTCGCGTTTGGCTTCATATCCATCCCGCTCCTCACCCCTCTACCACTCATCTCCCCCCATCGCACACGTCCAGCGCTTCGCGCTGCATCAGCCAAGAAGAAGCAGCAGGCACCGACACCCACAGCTGTAAATCCGCATGGATCTCTTCTGGCCTATTCTGGAACGAGTTGTAGAACGTTGTGCTGCGCCTGCCAGGCAGCAGGGGATGTCTCCTACTGTTTCAGCCCCTGCTCCTGTACCGTGTCCCGGTCCCTTGTCCCTGTTTCGTTTGCATTTGAGGCCATTTTCCATTCTGTGCGGATGTTGTGAACAATGACGTAGCACACAAAATACCAGGGACTCCCAAGGATGCGGTGATGCGAAGCGACAAGGGCGCAGAGAACGTCGGCGACTCAACTGGCCCCTACACCTCTTCATCGACGCCCACAACTGTACGAGCGTCGAGTTCAACATGTGCGTCCTTAATCATGTTCATCCCCATTCTCCTCCTGTTCGTCGTCATCGGTGAAGTCCAAGGGGAGCGGCGTGCCCTCAACCTCGCCGTTGCGATCTGTGTGGAGTCCGATGATGGATGTAAATGGCGGTGTCGCGGATGAGAGGACGGGTGGTGCGAGGATTGTGTATGCCTGCGAGAAGAGGCTCACGCCGTAGCTCTAAGTGACCTGTGAGAGGTGGTTAGCGGGATGCACGCGGGTGGGTAAAAACAGAGACGGTGATGGATATGGGCGATATAGGCGAGAGGGATAGGTGAGTATGAAAGAAGTGGAATAGAGCGTAAAACGAAAGCAAGAGCCACATACCACCATTCTAAGTGTACTAGATATCATCAAATACGTTAGCGCGTGTCCGAGCATAGCATTCTTGTAATTTTCCGAGCCTCACGCGAGGTTGGGCACCGAGACGACGAGGCTCTGCATGAGCGCGATGGGGAGTATGTTGGAGTTCATGAAAATCGCGGCAGCATTATGAAGGTCTAAGTGTGTGTGACTGTGTGAGAATGAGTTAGAATCGATTAAGTGCAAAGGAGAGAGAGAGAGAGAGAGGGCGAGTAAGGTAGGACGTGGTGGGGAGTATTCAAAGCATCTGTGAATGGGAGAGGGATGAAGGGAATAAAACGGCAGTACGAAATGCGAAAAGAAACGTGAATCGTGAAAAGGATAACGGATACAAGGAAAAGGAAGGATACGGTGCACGTACCGCTACGACTGTTTCAACCTGAACGTCCATCTCAGAACCCAGCCTACAACTATTGAGGCGCGCTGATGATGAACCATATCGAAATCGTCCAGAGTTCCTTGAGTTTCTCTGGAAAGATCGGTTAGATCCAGCGTAAGTCTCATTAGAAATAATGATAGAAAAACTGCTCGTCATGTACACGTACCAGGAAACAAGTAAAAAAACAACTTTGGAAAAGAGTAGTGCGGGTGTGAAAAGCGATACATTGAGTATGTTGATTTGCTGTAATTTTAGACGTCAGTGATCAACAATAATATAAATTACAGCCTTGGAATGAACCAAGTTACTCATGGGAGAGCGTACACGTACCTTTTGGGTCTTCTCATCCCGGATACCTTGTCTCGCCAGGATGTACCCAACAGCGCATAGGAAGATGACCTCGAGGATGGACTGTCATAAAGGGAGAAACAATAAGGGTTCAGAACGAGGTATTCCGGAAACGATAGATAGCGGAGCACGTCGGAGAGCACGGTATAAGGATACGGATGACAAAAGAACAAAATATACGTGTTGAATACAGCGAGGATCACCGAAGGTAGTCTCTCCACCCGTCTCCTGGTTCAGATAAGAGCGGTATACCTACTTGCGGATGCTGGGTCCTTTCTGTACGTGGAGGTGCGCCACGCGTCGGAAGACATCGTCCACCGCTATATACTGTCTGTATATGTTAATTGGATTGTGGTAGTGTGATTCATTGGAGCGGTACGCGTGAGTTTAAACTTTACGCATCCATTGCGCGTCTGCGTGGTTTGAACTTGTTTAGGGAGGTCAAAACGTGATTAGTGGCAGTCAAAGACATCCCAATCGGGCATGTCTGAATTTCAATTGTTATCTTATCTTATGTTTTCTTCACTTTTCTATCTCTTTCTCTTGAGTTTTTGAAGTAATTAATATTACGTAGCTGTATCTCCACAGTATATAAAGATCTCGTAGAATACGTAGGTAGTCGACCTTGAATACCGAGCTCTATCTAGTCATTTCGAGGTTCTTACAGTGTGCCGGGACTCATGTGAACAGCACGCCCCGTCACAGTAGCCCAGACTGTTGTGGTCATTACTGGACAAATCCCTTCAAATTCTGGAAAAAAGCTCTCCCTTTGATTTTGAAAACCCACTCGTATTTTAAATGGAACGCCAGTATGTCTACCTACGTCTCATCACAACTTCGGAGGCTGGTCAGGACTCTCAGAAGAGCTTGCTTGCTTGTTATGTCCTCGTCGTGGGAGCAGCAACACGAAAGATCATCGATTCAGGAGGTGATACAGGAGATGATTAATAGAATTATGAGAGCATTTCTCAATAAACCGAACTTCTTGGACACTACGCTAATTTCAAACGCCACATTGAAGGATGAGGAGACTAATGAAAGGTTGATGTTAGTCAAGGTTGAGGGATGTTGACTCTGACCTTTTAACAGGACTCTGAATAGATGGAGAGGAGAGAATTGTAGACTCGGGTTGGGATCGAGGGAATCAAAGTACTCATTGTAGTTTAAGCACCCAACTCATGATTCCCCATATTGAAGCACAGCAACGCGTTGAATCTCCGTCCTCACTTATTCCATGAAGCCGTACAGTCCCCTCTTCTATCTTCTGCGATCGCCCTCCCGAAATTAACTGACCATGATATGCATGGACATGTCCTCTATATTCGGATCAGATGGATCTGCATAGGTTTACATTCCTACGACCTTTACTACTACCGTCTTGTTCACTTGTTCCAGTCCATGCATAGACGGGGGAATGATGAATACTACTAGTTTGATTGTACATGGTCAGGCAACAAGCACCATTGACCTTAACGTGACGCGCCCCTCCCAATCCGCTCGGACAAACGGACATTCTCACAGCGCTCCTGCCGCATGAATTTGTCAGGCTGAAGGCAAGACGCAATAGTCAGAAGATTTTGGACGTGTGAATTTGCTGCCGTACGTGCGCCTCGACCGTGTAATATCATCGCAGGAACCTCTGGCGGATGGGTTGTACACGGGGAGGGGTATATGAGTGCATGTGCATGTGCGTTTGGGATGCGGTACGGGCTCATAAGGTTAGTGAGACTGAATTGGGATTGGGAAAGGGTTTGAATTTGACAGGGAGTGGACAGAGGGGTTCTATGAAGAGAGTAAGTGGATTAAGCCAGCAAGGATGTGGGGAGTGGATGTGAGACGGAAAGGGCGTGGAAACGAACAGTATGTGACAGCCTGAGTCTTGACCTGAACGAGCCCAAAGACCTACCGGGGTGTTGCTATCCTGTTGCGTCTGGGTACAGGTCGCAGAATTGGTGGGCTGGTACAGCAATGATATCCTATTGTTCATTCAAACCCACGGTGGCTCATGCAGGCTTCCTATGGCTTCTTACAATACAGTTGAATTTCGGACATACACTTCAAAGAATACTTTGAAGATCGCAAGGTAACAGAAATATTGAACATCATATTAGATACAATCTTGTACCCCGCGGCAACACGGCCAGCCCTATTTTACCCCAAAACTAGCTCGTAGCCTGTAACAAGCCACAGAAGATAATTATTTGACACAGCTATTAATATGGGACAGGTGTATATATTTTTGGGATGGGTCTAGAGTTTCGAATTCAACTGCGAAGGATCCACACCGCCTCTTTTATCTCCAATACAATCAACCAGTATATATAACAATCCTTACGTGTACTGGCTTTGAATCGCGATCAACGTCACTCTGTACACATCAAACAACGACAAATTCCCTAGCCGAGGCTATGCTCGATGCCTTATGTCAACCCGCATAAACAGCCTGTGCCCGTGAGAGATCGACACAACTTCTGTTCCCTGCTACTACAGTGTACATCCTTTCGAAATTTTCACAAATATGCCCAAAAATGAGAAGTATTCCACAATTCACTCTCATCCCTCTCACATGTCGGGTATGCAGCAATTCCAAGGAGCGAGAAATGTCACGATTAATGGCGGGAGCTTTCGACAAATAGAAGGGGACTACTACGATGGAGGAAGGGACGTAGGTTAGTGGCAGTAGACGTCATCTACGGAGCATTTTAACTGATTCTGAAGAAACAGGACTGCACATTCTGGGGCAGCACATCGCAGCTGATGCCATGTATAACTCTGCCGAGCGGTTTCCTCCCCGAAATGCCATCCTGGCACTCGCGAGAAGATAATCAGCGCTATACTTGATTGGGTTGATGATCCTTCTCCCAAGGAACGGGCGCTTTGGCTTAACGGACCAGCTGGAGCCGGCAAATCTGCCATCGCCCACTCCATTGCCGTACTTTTTGCGGGAGGTCCCCGGGGACAGCAAGTATGCCGGGAGCTTTTTCTTCGCCAAAGATGCCGTTGGACGTGGGTATGGTACGAAGCTATTCTCGACAATTGCATATCAGCTCGCCCTCAATTTCCCGTCCTTTCGTGCACTCATTGACTCTACTATGCTTGATAATCCCACGCTTCCGACTAAATCTATCGACGTCCAACTCCGATACCTCATCATAGAGCCGTTGCTCCGTGTCAATGACTGGCCTGAGCACAGCCCCACAATTATAATCGACGGTTTAGACGAATGCGCTGGGTCAAAACGCATGCAGTCCGAAATCCTTTTGGTCTTATCCAAGGCAATCATTAAACACAATATCCCCCTCCGATTTCTCATTGTCAGTCGCCCCGAGTACTGGATTTCCGATTCATTCGAAATTGGATCTCTGGTAAATATTACAAAATCGCTATCTCTACGAGACGATGAGGACGCGGATGACGATATTGGGAGGTATCTTCGAGAAGGATTCAAAAAATTTACGACGAGAATATTCGAATAATGTCTTCTACCCCGCGTCCTTGGCCTCCAGATCATATCATCCAGCGATTTGTGTATAGTTCTTCAGGCCAGTACGTGTACGCATCCACTGTCTTGGAATTTGTTGGCGCCTCATCCAATTTCTGTGATCCCCGAGAGCAACTCCAGATATTGACGACACCTGGACAACATCAAGCATCAGCATTTTCGGATCTTGATAAACTCTACGCCACCATCCTCTCGTCATATCCTCGACCACACACAATGAAACGTGTCCTTGGTGGTCTCTTGCTCAGATTCAGCGAAAATACGATTCAGGAAATGCTGGGAGTGGATTCGGGAGAAATTCAACTCGTGTTGAAGGCCTTAAGCTCCTTGATTATAATATCCAAGGCTGAATACTCCGAGAAGTTCCGTGCGCTGGAGCCGATCTTCGGGTTTCCATTGGTAGAGGCATCGATTGAGTTCTGTCACCTATCGTTCCGGGAATTTCTCAAGGATGAGTCAAGGTCAGGAGAGTATGCAATTGATAAGAGTGCTGTTCCGACTGAGTTTATCTGCGCCGTGCTCAAGCTCGGGGTTGATATTCTTTAGGATAGTCCACGGGCAGAGCGAACTATAGCATGGTAAGTGCATTAGCATTTTTGTATATTCTAAATATACAAGGACACTGATATACATATTTTCTGACAGTATCGGACTATCGACCTGTCGTGAAATGCTCAATAAACTTAGGTTTATGACGTGGAGCAGACGCGATGCTGGATCTATTGTCTATTCATTAGAGGAACTTGGTGAAAGCCTTCACAGGATCTTAGCTCGCAATCCCTCGCATTTTTCCCAAGCAAGTCACGTGTACTGGTTTACCACCGCTGTCTTGCCGTTTCTTGCCAATCTGCAAACTGAATGGACCGTCCTCTGTCCATATGGGCATAATATTCACCAACATCTACTCCAGTCTCTCACAGACGTTCTCACTATTGCTCAAACACTTTCAGCGAAGCAGGTCATGGACCGATCACCCAAAACTCGGCTACCTTCGCATTCATCGCTTTATACAGTAATAGATCTTTAGTCGGCTCAGTGAATAAAATTACCATCGAGGATATCTCGGAATCAATGAATATCGATCTGGATACCATTATATCTGATCTCCAACATCTCCCTGACTTGATATACCTTCGTTTCAAACCCAATGCCAGAGGATATCTCGATATATTTACTGTGGGTCCAGTCTGTTCGGCCGTGAAACATAAGGTCCAAGGCGATTGTCAGGAAAACCAACCTGTTTCAGCATGGGACTATCGGATAGTAAGTCTCAGTGCCCAGTGCTTTAATAGGATATTCTATGGCAATGATGACCAATCGGTTGTTCAAAATCGCTCGTGGCTCGTGTATACTGCCAACTGCTTCTTACGATACGGACGAATTTCGGACATACACTCCAAAGAATACTTTGAAGATCCCAAGAAAATGGAAATATTCAACATCATAATGGATGCATCTTTCTGGGATCGTTTACTTGATCCTGAATCCTCAATTGGTTTGGTATTGGGAGCATTGGGCTGGTTTTACAGGCAGATGGTGAGCGCCAATATAATCATATTTCGTTCAGTAATTTACCGCTGCCATCCATAATACCAGACCGGACACAGTAAAGACGTTATCAAAGATCATGATAGTAGCCTTCCTCAAACAATGTTATATGTTGCCAAACGAATATTCGAAATCGCCTACTTGCCACACTTTACAGACGCCTACTGCTCTAATCTTTGTATGTACAGTGATAGCGACTCTACTCCGTCTGTGTTTTTTGCATATACTCTCTCCATCCCATGGCGGGACTTACTCCATCGTTGAGGAGAAAAATCTGGATCAATCGGAGCTTCCGATTGCTGATTTCGATGCTTACGACTTTCACATATGGATAACTCAGTTCCACGATCAAGTGTTTGCGAGGGAGGAGGCTCAATCATCAGCCCTTCCGACTGGTACCCTCATCTAGCCGCATTCCTTCTCACCATGCTCGTAAGAAATCAATACGCTGCATTGAACACCAATTTCGAGGGACACTCGTGCTGGAACATAATCACGAGGAAGTTTTTTCTACCGTTTATCAAGTGTCTTCCTTACGCGATTCCGACACAGCACAACTTGAATGCGCTACGTGCACTGTATTACCTGTATCCCAAAATTCATCCTCGGCGTCAATGGGGACCGCCGTTTGGTTTCTGCTCGCTAGCTATAGATTTCTTGAAGGTATGTTCGAAGGGTAACTCTACAATTTTTATTGTACTCATTTTTGTCATACAGAAGTACGACCGCTCTTCCCTCTCATCCCCAGAATTTGACTCATTAAAAGCCTGGCTGTCTGGACTTAGGACTCGGGAATCTAGGAGGGTATTGCAGCCCGATATTGCATCTTACGGGCATGTCCTTTTGGGGATGAAGCCTATACAACGGATGAGGGCGATTCATAATTAATGATGATTGATTCCGACCGAGACAAGGCCCTCTGATGAAAGAAGTAGACGGTAGCATTTGATGGATCCTGTCGAGTAAGAGCATCAATTGTTGCATAATTTGGGGGTGCGTGTCACGTGAAGTCGTGCTTGCATACTTAGAACACGCTGGTGCAGCATGTAGAAAAGAGTAAATGTAACTTCAAATATGAAGAATAAATGATGCAAGATATGTTTCTACCCTCTGTAGTCTTTGATTTAACCCCCTTTTAATAACTACTGACTTAACCCTGAAATATAACTACTGATTTGACCTGAGTATAAAGTACTGAATTAACCCTGGTATATGAAGTCCTGAAGTAACCCTGGTTTTGAACTACTGATCTAACTGGGATGTATCTACTGATCTAACCCTGCTTTTATTGTACTGATTTAACCCATATTATGTCTTAAATAAAGTACTGATCTAACTCTCATTATCTCCTACCAAAGTACTGATTCAACCCCCATTATGCTTTACCAAAGTACTGATCTAACCCCCATTATGCCTGGCCAAAGTACTGATTTAACCCTGCTTTTGTGATTTCCTAATTTGGATACTTCTGATCAGCTGCATTCACTACTTATTGATCCTTGTGATCTTGACTCTCTTCCACCATCTCTCGTCCTTACTATGGGTAAAGACAAAAGTGTTGAGGGAAATAATTGCATGAAAAGGAATGAATACACTAAAATATCTTTTTCTTTACTAACTACTATATCAGTCCAAGCCATTTTCTATTTTGTGTGGGGCCTTGGCAAGCCCCTATGCATATTTATTATTCCCCTTACTACTGTACAGTAGCACACCATCCACACTGTATATTCCAAGTAGATGTTATCCAACTCCTTACTATCTCCTTATGACTTTAGCCATTTACTTTCTGTCTTCAACTGAGTTACAAACTGTGCTTTTGTAACAAAAAAACAAAAAAAAAGCATCAGGTAAATAAGCTAGATATATGTATTTCTTATTAAATTATGAGATTTGAGGTTGGCTTTTTTTTTGCTGAATTGAACAGGAGTGTGAGTAGGGTGAAGTGGCTTGACTCCTTTAGGCCTGCCTGGTGTGACTCCATGATTTAAAATTGCATAACTAAATTACTATTGTTGAAACAATAAGTAGAACATACCTTTCTGAGGGGTTTTAACATCTTTAAACTGATTGTATTCACTGCTATCAGCAATTGTAGATGGAGTACTGAATGGAGAATTGGAATCAGAAGTATTCTCTAATTTTGAAGGAATTATGAGGTCTTTCCTTTCCCCTACACAATCCATATGGACTCCAGTGGACTCAGTGGACTCTCTGTCCAGCCAAACTGGCTGACAGATTGTCTAGTCCACTGGACTGGAACTGAACTGCAGTCCACTGCAGTCCACTGGACTTGCACTGGACTCCTGGAGGTCTTTCCTTTCCTCACACAATCCATATGGAGTCCACTGGACTTGCACTGGACTCCTGCCAAATTTTCAGTCCAGTCTCAGTCCAGTGGATTATGAGTCCAGTCAAGTCCACTGGAGTCCACTGGAGTCCACTGGACTGGGGCTTAAATATTCACTGAACAACAACAAATAATATATTTATTAGCACAGTCCAGTGGAGTCCAGTGGAGTCCAGTTGAATCCACTGGAGTCCACTGGATGCAATAATTAACACAATATCCAAAGTATGATCATTAGTTATTAATATTAATTGCAAAAAATAAAAGAGTAAAATTAATGGAAATAAACTCTATGAAATAACAATTAAATGAAACAATAGTTAAATTTACATGGGAGCAAAGCCTCCCTATGGATACATTTTTGTATTTTGTTCAGTCCGTGGGTGAAATTTCACAGGCACATGTGACATGCACGTGTGCCCGGCATCAGCCGATTGGCACAACAACAATCAAATGAACACATCCATCAGACCCCACCCTTTCTTCCCACTACCACCACCACCACCACCTTGTCGGTCGGAGCCAGGCGACAGCCAACGCAACCCAACAGAGGATGATGATGATCACGGCAACCACACCAACAATGACAACGATGACAGTGACAACAAGGACCCAGACAAGGATGACCGTGAACATGACAACAAGGACCTGGACAAGGACATAGGCAAGGACCCGGACATAGGCAAGGACAACCCGGACAAGGACAAGGACAGCAGCAGCGATGGCGATGAGGACAACAGCAACGGGTACAGATGGGTACAAGGATGGTCACAAGGACAGGGACCAGGACTGGGACAACAGCTGTGACAGCAACGAGGACAGGGACAGCAGCTGCAACAGCAACAGGTACGACAGGGACAAGGATGAGGATGGGGACGGGTACGACAGGGACAAGGGCGAGACGGGATGGAGACAATGGAGACGAGGGCAAGGACAGGGACGGGACAACAGCTGCAACAATGACAAGGATGGGGACGGTGGCTGCAACAATGACAACAACAGGTACAGTGGCTGCAACAGCAACAGTGATGGGTACGGACACGTACAATGACAGTGGCTAAAACAATGACAATGACGCGGACAACAGCGACAGGTACAAGGACAACACGGACGACATGTACAAAGGTGACAACAACGAGAACAGAGATGACAGCTGCGACAGCAATGAAGGCAATGGCAATGGGTACAAAGATGGCGAGGACGGTGGCTGCAATGAGGACAAGAACAGTGAGGACGGCGGCTGCAACAAGGACAAGAACAGCAGCTGCAAGGCTGCGACAGTGATGAGGACGCAAACGATGGCGACGAGTAACAACAGGTACGAGGGATGGTGGCTGCGACAGCAATGACAAGGGCAAAGATGATGCAGACATGAACGACGGTGACAGGTACTGACAGGTACAAGGACAGCAGCTGCAACAGCGACAACAAGGGTGAAGATGATGCAGACAGCAGCTGCAAAGAAGACGACAAAGGGCACAATGTGTATTGACGACCCAACGGACAACACATACAATGGTAAAGTACTGCTCCTGCCCCCCCTTTTTTATTTTTATTTTTATTCGCTTTTTTCTTCCCTTTTGTCTTGGCCCTCACATGTAGATAGTAATGTATTAAATAGTTATTAATATACTGTATTCCACTAATCTGAATTTATGTTAAGATTGAATTTATTTACTGTATCAAGTCCAGTGGACTCCAGTGGACTGCAGTTATCTTAGTCCATATTCACTGTATAGTATAAGATCTACTAAAGTGCAGTGGAATCCACTGGAGTCCATATGGACTGTGTGGGGGATGGTAAAGTACTGGGAATTTTATTCAAGCCCTGGAAACAGCAGCATCAGGAACAGTGTGAGGAACCCCTCAAGCACATGCCCAGAAAGCAATGCAACTCAAGCACCAATATAACAGTGTTATCCAGACAGAGACACATTCCAAAAATACACTTCTATTGCCTTATCACATGGAAATTAGATATGAAGACCTATTTCATTTTCCACTGTACTCAGGAGTCAGAGCAAGATAACAAATCAACTAGATGTCAAATTGGTCAGTAGGAAGAAGCAATACACCACACATGCCAAGACCAACTATAACAAGCAAATTGTGCAACACAAATCTTAGCTTGCAAGGATTTATAGTTCTATATGTCATTACAGCACATACTCATCAGCCCCACTCTTGCTCAACCATTTTCTGTTTCTTTTCCCATTTCTCATTTGTAGATAAAGAGTAGCTTGGTTTCCTTAGTATCAAAATTCAAATTAAAGAGTAGATAGACAGTATATATAAATACAAAAGGATTCTATGTGTACTTTACAGTGCTCCCATATTCTGTTGGACTCCAATGGACTTTCACCGGACCCAGCCAATTCCAATGAACCTAGCTGGACAGTCCGTTGGACTTGACAAAATTCCACTACCAGTCCGGTCAGAGTCTGGCCAAATTTCGGTCAAAGTCCGGTCAAGTCACTTCAAGACAGAAAACAGGTGGACTGGCTGGACTGTCCAGTGTGTTGGACTTCTGTTGGACTTCCAATGGACTTCCACCGGACTCTCAGGACTTAATTAGACCAGATCCAAGAGTGCTCTGTCCAGTGGAGTCCAGTGGATATACAGTGGATATCCAGTGGACTGTCATTGGTTTAATTAACTCCCTGTTTTGACTTCAGTCCCGATATATTATCGGTACCGCTATCAGAAGAATCGGACCAAATAGCAGCTGCTTCAGTAGTGCCCACCATCTGATTATTTGTCTGATGTTGAGCTGCATTGACTTTATTAGGAGATTCAACTATTTGGATAATATCGGGATCAGCTTCAGCATGGGCAGGATCAGCTTCAGCATCAGCAGGGTCAGGGTCTACTTGATCGGTGCCACTGTTGGAAGAATCAGACCAAATTGCAGCTGCTTCCATAGCTCCCACCATCTGATTTCGAGCTGAATTGACATGATCAACAAGTTCAACTGTTTGCATCACATCGGAATTGGCTTCGGCACTGGCAGGATCAGCTTCGCATCGGCATGATCAGGAGCTACTTGATTGGTGCCAATGTTGGTGTACTTTACAGTGCCCCCATTTTCCATTGGACTCCAACGGACTTTCACCAGACCCAGCCAATTCCAATGGACAGTCCATTGGACATCCAACGGATTCCGTTGGACTTGACAAAATTCCACTACCAGTCCAGTCAGAGTCCGGCCAAACTCCGGTCAAAGTCTGGTCAAGTCACTTCAAGACAGAAAACAGGTGGACTGGCTGGACTGTCCAGTCTGTTAGACTTCTGTTGGACTTCCAGTGGACTTCCACCGGACTCTCAGGACTTAATTAGACCAGATCCAAGAGTGCTCTGTCCAGTGGACTATCACTGGTTTAATTGCAGACTTGGGAGGGAGTTAGGGACAATCACAGTGTTCTTGGAAGCTTTGGGAGCCATATTAAGGAAGCTAGGTCACTAGGATAATACTTCAATCTTATCTTTAATTCATGTAACAATGTAATATAATATATTGAAAACTATATACTACATTATTATCTGACTTTGTGAATTTCACTAAGTCCAACTTTAATTTCACATGGAATGGAATGGAATGGAATTCAGTTGGATTCCAACTGGAATGTATTACTTAAAGTAGATTCATATAATAGTATAATATAATATATTTAAAACTATGTACTACATTATTATCTACAATTTTATCTACAACCAAGGTACATTATCATTAAAGATAATAATAAAAATAAGAAAGCGAGACAGAAAAAGAAAAAAGCAAAAAGACTCAAAAAATAGGGGGAGGATAGATGTAGGTTGTAGCTGCACCGTACGCATCGTTGTCGCTGTTGTCGTGCCATTGTCATGACCTTCATGTAAGGGTGCGATCTTTGTACCCTTGGAAATGCGAACATCGGGATTCATGGAACCATCGGATGCAAGCGCCGCAACATTTGAAATCAACAAATATCACGTACCAGAATGATCAGGGACTATCGCAGTTAAATTTCCAACAAATCATTTGTGTTTCCAATAGCGAAAGGCACAGTGTCAGGTCTACAATCACAAGCCTGGAGCTGTAACGATGGATGCCACACTCGCCAAGGCCAACCGCAAATGGTAAATTGTGCGCCGCACAACTTGGCGCGAGGCAAACCC
The DNA here is from genome assembly GCA_023853785.1 of Psilocybe azurescens. Lineage (NCBI taxonomy): Eukaryota > Fungi > Basidiomycota > Agaricomycetes > Agaricales > Agrocybaceae > Psilocybe > Psilocybe azurescens. The sequence goes on from JAJIRX010000931.1 coordinate 13,625, forward strand.
CAGCCACCAATCGTGAACTATACATATTATCTTTGCATCCCTTGGGCATGCAAATTGGGCAGGTGTGTCGGCCTTGGAAATTCACACATGGTACGCAGTAATAGGTAGAAATTTGATATTAATTCTGTACATATAAATAGAGGGGAAGCTCTAAGAGTTTCCCCAGTTGAATATACGCATTCCCTTCATCTCAGTTTCTTTCCGGCAGTCCTGACGCCCTTCGACACAAATTCTCAAGATTTATTTCTATTTCTACAACCTTCAGAACGAAGTAGATTAGATCTACTTCGCCCTCACCTCAACCGAACTCAGAGAGTTCTCTCTCACTTCATTCGTATGTGTCTGCAGCATCTGTCCTACCTGTTGTCATCATTGCCCTCGTTGTCCATGTCATTGCCCCTGCTGTCTGTGTCGTTGCCCCCGCTGTGCTTGTGCTTGTCCCCCTGTCCGTGCTTGTGCTTGTCCCCCTGTCCATGCTCATGCTTGCCCCCTGTCCGTGCTCATGCTCACCACCGCTGGCCATGTCGTTGCCCTCACTGTCCGCTGTTGTTGCCCTCGCTGTCCGTGTTGTTGCCCCGCAATCCGTGTCATTGCCCTCGCTGTCATGCCCTCATCGTCCATGTCGTTGCCCCTGCTGTCTGTGTCATTGCCCCCGCTGTGCTTGTGCTTGTCCCCCCTGTCCGTGCTTGTGCTTTGCCCCCCCTGTCTGTGCTTGTGCTTGCCACTGCTGGCCATCTGTGTCGTTGCCCCTGCTGTCTGTGTCATTGCCCTTGCTGTCTGTGTCGGCGCCCTCACTGGCCGTGGTCGTTGCCCTTGCTGTCTGTGTCAGCACCCTTGCTGGCCATGTCATTGCCCTCGCTGTCCATGTCATTGCCCCGCAATCCGTGTTGTTGCCATCGCTGTCCGCATTGTTGCCCCCGCAATCTGTGTTGTTGCCCTTGCTGTCCGCATTGTTGCCCTGGCTGGTCGTGGTTGTTGTCCTCACTGTCCGTGTTGTTGCCCTTGCTGTCCGTGGTTGTTGCCCTTGCTGTCCGTGGTTGTCACCCCTGCTGTCCGTGTCATCACCCCCGCTGTCGCTGCCCCCGCTGTGCTCGTGCTCGTGCTCGCCCCCACTGTCTGCATCCTTGCTCCTGCCGTGCTCATTGTTGTCCTGGCCATCCACATTGTCGCCCTGGCCGTGCTCGTTGTCGCTCTGGCCATGCTTAACATTGTTGCCCTGGCCGTCTGCGTGCACGACGTTGTCACTCTCGCTGTCCATGTGCTCGCCCTGGTCAGGCTTGTCCACATGCTCATCGTGGCCTGCCTCGCCCTGGTCCTCATGGTCGCGGTCGCAGTTGTCCACGTCCTGCTCCTGGTCCTCGCACTGGCCGTCCTCGTCCACGTCCTGGTCCTCGCCGTGTCTGTCCTGGTCTTTGTCATCCTCATAGTCCTCCCGTCAGCGTTGGGTTGGCTTTCGCCTGGCTCCGACTGACGAGGCGGTAGTGGTGATGGAAGGAAAAGTGGGGCCAGAATCAACAACAGACCAATGCAGCATCAACATGTCACGTGCATGTTGTTGTTTGTCCTGTGCCGAGCAGTGCCAAGAATTTCAGCTGCATCACTATGTATTTAACTAATTTTATTATTTTCCATAAGCCTTTGTGGCTCAGTTGGTTTATCTCGCTTGTGTTTGGTGTTCTCCGATGCCCGAGTTCAATTTCCATTTGTGTCTTTTTTTCTATACTAGTATAAATTATAATGAAAGGACATCCGTTGGACTTCCATTGGAATTCCAATGGTCATGTCTGGTGGGATTCCAATGGACTTCCGTTGGTTCTTTGACTGCTGGTTTGGCATTATTCCAGTGGACAGTCCACCCGGACAGTCCATTGGACTTGTAGTCTGTCGGACATTCACCAGAATCTCACCGGAATCTCACCGGAAAATTTCAGCAGTCCTAGACCAGAAAAATTGACATTCTGAATATAGAAAGTCCGATGGAGTCTGACCGGAGTCTGACCAAAAATGGGGGCCATGTAAAGACCTCCAATGTTGGAAGAATCAGACCAAATAGCAGCTACTTCCATAGTGCCCACCGTATTATTTTGAGGCATAAAAGTGGAATCGGCCTTTGCATTGGCAGGATCGGCTTTGGCATCAGAATGATCAGGGGTTAGTTCATCAGTGCTGATATCAGATGAATCAGACCAAATAGTAGCTACTTCCAAAGCGCCCATAATCAGATTGTTCGTCTGATTTTGATCTGAATGGACTAGACTAGAAGGTTCATCTATTTCAATAATGTCGGGATCGGCCTTGTCACTGGAAGGGTCGGCATCGGCATCGGAATGGTGGGCTTTGGTGGGGGCAAGTTCATCGTCAGATGAACTAAGCCAAGCAGCTGCAGCATTCATGGTATCGGATTCAAATCTCCTGTCGACTTCAGAAGTGGGTGATTCATTGTCGGAAGAGTCCTGTAACCATAATGCAGCCGCTTCCCAGCAATTGAATGGTTAAGAGAGGTTGGCGGCACTTTCAAGGGTATAACTTGATTATTATTTCCAAAATTTTCATCACTAGATCCAGAAGACAGAGTCCACAGAGTCAGAGTGTCAGCAGCAGTCGATATGAAGCCAACTGTCGGGGCTGATGGTGCTTCAATATGGATTGGGTTGAGCCGACTCAGAGGCTCTGATGTATCTCTGTTTATGCTGACAGACAGCAAATGAATCGGATCAGCATAATCTGTAAAAGTGTGTTGCGACTGCCAGGTAGTGGTACGAATTGTGGGTAAAGGACCAATGCAGTCAGGGATGTGTGCCAACTCAGTCATTTTGGGGCCGACTGCCAATGCCATAGAGGATCCGGTAGGGTATATAGTGTCAGGAGACCATTGTCAACGGTGCACACGCCCATCAGGAAGTGATTGTGAGTATCCGGAATGAGGAAGATCTCGTATTGTTGGATCCTGTGCCAGTGTCTTGATATCGGTCAGTGTAAGTTCGGCCCCCAAGTCCACTTCTGTGATGAAGCTGGCAGCGAAATAAGTTGAGAAAGTTGGTTGGCAGCGTTTATAGCCATACACCTGGACCGACAATTGATTAACACATTGTCCAGAGTGTCTGGATAGCTTTTGCTTGTTGCACGGTTGTATGGGCCTGGTACCGATTTCTTCAAAGCTTCTTTGTCAGTCGGTATGGGATCCCCAGTTTGTTGCTCTTTTAAAATGACAGCTTCGTGAACTCGATGAAATCCGGCCACCCGACGCATACTCAATTCACTGTCAGCTTCGGCTTTGGTTTGCACAGCTTGAATAGAGGTCGAGATTTTGAAAAGATTGTCCCTAAGTCAAATTGCAAGATCAAGGTATTTTTACATTGAGGGCACGGTGGACGCAGGACTGAGCTGACCGATGGCATTGGCAAAATGTTGGCCACAATATTATGTAAATTGCTGCTTGGATGGGCACGCAAAGCATCATTAATCATGCCACCTTTCAGGACATACTCCATGGACATCTCATTGTCACTGTTCCACCAATCATTTAAATAACTGTCCATGAGCTTAACGGGGCTGTCCTTGTCAACCCCCACATCCAATAGACATAAGAGATCATTGGAAAATTTGAGTGGATATTGGTCAAGAGGGTTGCCAAGAATAGAGGCCGACAATGACTGGACAATAATGGGAATAGTGATGGGAAGGCCCAGCGCAGATGCTTGGCCAACAAAAATAAAATCAACTCCTAAATTAATATCGGATAAGCTTTGGCCATAAATAATGAATGCATAGCATACAAGTTCAGCACAAAGAAACTTTTGTTTCCAAGCTTGTTGTTCCTGTGTTGATACAGAAATAGCAAGTAGAGCAGCCTGAAATCTTGACTCAGCATAGTACACAAGTTTCTGTATATCCAAATGGGATGAATGATAGATCACCGTCAAAGTATTGAGTGGATTGAAAACTGAAAGTTCTTTGAGAGACATGATGGAATGTGTTCAAAGCAGAGTCCGAAAGATAATCTATCTGATTGTAGGTTTATAATTACATAATCAGATCAGTGGGGACAAATACACCTGGTTGCTATTTTTAAATGCTGTATCAGCAACGATAGCATACTTATGCCACATGACACTTTGTCGATAGGCATAAGCTTTCGGGCCCAAAGCAATATCCTGCATGTGAGTAGCTTGCGCTGAACTATGTAGTGTGTGATTTGATATATAAATTGAAAACCAAAACACAAACCAGAGAGGAATAGTCTAGACTAGATAAGACGACTCTCTCCCTGTTGAGTTAAAGTGAGGGTTGGCTTGGCCACTAGGTTGTGAAGATATATGTGGTCTGAGGAGGGCAGGGACGTATGAAGGAGGAGGAATGGATGAGGGAATATAAAATGCCCTTGAGTATTTACTGGGAGGAAGCAACCCGACTTGATTGGGGTAGAATGGTGTGAATGAGGTGTGATGACTGTGGAGGGGCCAAATGACTAGATAAATCGTAGAGATGGATACAGGGGCAGGAGTGAGAATGTAGTCTTGATCCTAGTGCGCTTCAATCGAGTCTGCAGTGTCTGCAAAGCTAGAAGTAAAGCCTGCTGATGGAGTAATGACTTGAGCGGCCTGAAGTGATAGATGGTGAAGGATTGTGCGATATTCTTGAACCAAAAAAATCAAACAGAGCGGTGAAGTGAATGAGGGATGACTAGGGCGATGGATGAAGATGACAACAAGACCAAGATTGCTGAATAAAAATATTCTGGAGCAATAGAAGCAATGAGTAGTTGAGGATCTTGATGTAGAGGAAGAATGAAGGGTCTGGAGGATGATAGGATCGAAATGAACTGGACAAATTGCTCTGGGATGTGAGAGCGTGGGTGGTTGGATAGGCTGGTCTAGCCTCTGATGAACGTCTTGAATAACTGGAGTGATTGTTGAATTTCATGCTGAATATTGATCGAGATTGATTGAATGCGTGCTTGGAGTGCTGGACTGAGTACTTGATAACTTGAAATCTTTGCTGTGAAGAAAGTTGGGGCTTGTAACTTCCTTGCATTCCAAGCGATACTAATACATGGTTTATATACCAGAGAACATAGAAAAATATTTAAAAGAGATCAAGCGTCCAAACTATACTAATCATTCTGTAGAACGACACCCAGTAGTCCCATCTGTCAACTACATACAATAGATTGAAGGCTGACGGAGTTTAGGAGTGAAAAATAGAAGGATGAGTAAGTAAGTAACATAGGATGAGCAAGAAGTATAAGCAGGATTATGAAAAGCGAAGTGAGATGAGTAAGAAAGAAGCGAAGCTGAGTAAGTACAATAAGCAAGAATGACAAAAGGAAGGAAGGATCAATCATATGAAAGTGTCAGACAATAGAAAAGGAGTCAAAATAGCGAACAAGTACCAGTACTTTACCATCCCCACACAGTCCATATGGACTCCAGTGGACTCCACTGGACTCCACTGGACTTGATACAGTAAATAAATTCAATCTTAACATAAATCAGATTAGTGGAATAGAGTATATTAATAACTATTTAATACATTACTACATATCTACATGTGAGGGCCCAGACAAAACGAAGAAAAAGCGAATAAAATAAAAAATAAAAAAGGGGGGCAGGAGCAGTACTTTACCATCGACGTGTTGTCTGTCGGGTTGTCGGTACCGCATCCGTATCTGTTGCTGTTGCTGTTGCATGCTGTCCCCGTCCTCGTCGTTGTTGCAGCCATCGTCCCCGTCCGTCCTCATCGTTGTTGCAGCCGCTGTCTGTGTCTGCGTTCTTGTCCCTGTCCCTGTTGTCCCTGTCCGTCCTTGTCCCTGTTGCAGCCAGCGTCCGTGTCCCTCGTCCATGTCTGTCCTCATCGCTGTTGCTGTTACAGCCACCGTCCCCGTTCTCATCGTTGTTGCAGCCGTTGTCTGCATCTGCGTCTTCATCCTCGTCCCTCGTCAGCTGTCGTGCCCATCCCTGTCGCAGCCGTTGTCTGCGTCCGTGTCCTTGTCCCTGCCGTCTGCATCCGTCCTTGTCCCTGCTGTCCGTGTCTGTCCTTGTCCCTGCTGTCTGCGTCTGTCCTTGTCCCTGTAGCAGCTGCTGTCCGCTTCCGCATCCGCATCCTCGTCCTCGTCCTCAGTCATCAACCTCTGTCACGTTGGGTTGGCTGTCGCCTGGCTCCAACCAACGAGGTGGTGGTGGTGGTAGTCGGAAGAAAGGTTGGGGTCATCCATTTGATGGTTGTCATGCCGATCGGCCGATGCCAGGCATGCATGAGCATCACATGTTCTTGTGAAATTTGACCCCGCAGACTGAACAAAATACAAAATTGTATCCATAGGGAGGCATTGCTCCCTAGTGTATTTAACTATTGTTTCATTTAATGGTCATTTCATAGGGTTTATTTCCATTGATTTTAGTCTTTTATTTTTGCAATTAATATTAATAACTAATGATCATACTTTGGATATTGTGTTAATTATTGCATCCAGTGGACTCCAGTGGATTCAACTGGACTCCACTGGACTCCACTGGACTGTGCTAATAAATATATTATTTGTTGTTGTTCAGTGAATATTTAAGCCCCAGTCCAGTGGACTCCAGTGGACTCCAGTGGACTTGACTGGACTCATAATCCACTGGACTGAGACTGGACTGAAAATTTGGCAGGAGTCCAGTGCAAGTCCAGTGGACTCCAGTGGACTGCAGTCCAGTTCCAGTCCAGTGGACTGGACAATCTGTCAGCCAGTTTGGCTGGACAGAGAGTCCACTGGAGTCCACTGGAGTCCATATGGATTGTGTGGGGAAAGGAAAGACCTCAACAAGTACCATGCTAATGAATAGAACCAGTCTATTCATGGCACAGCTCAGTCATCCATTACCAAGACTGCCAAGTGAGACAAAGATTTGCTGCATATGTGGAATCCAGTTAAGGACCAAATAGTTGTAGATGACCAAATTCTGATGATGATGGTGATATATGATGCTGTGCAGTGCTGTGCATACTAGGATGGGTAGAAATGATGTCCAAGAATAAGCTGTGTATAGCCTTGAGGTTCGAAATAGATAGATGATTGAATCATTGATAGGGAATGTAACTGATCAAATGGTTGAAGTGGAGATTGAAAGTTGGAATGGAGATTGAAGTGGACTGTGAATGGACTACAACGTTGAATACTGAGGGATGTGCTTCAGATAAAAATGCAAAATAATAACCCTGGCTTCTGCATGCAATGGGGAGTCAAGACAGATGCTCCAAGCTTATAGGTAAATCTCATATCCAATCAAATTGGTGTATGACATTGCGTACATCGGAGCCAATGATGTGCTCTTCAGAGCCGACAATTTGCAAATCGGAGCCAATGCAAAGTGCTTCAGAGCCGATATCATTTACACTGGAGCTGCCATTGTGTAGATCAGATGAGACAATATTCAAGTCCGACATGGTCATCAATATGTTTTGTGCAGCTGGAGAGACCTCATTGTCTATTTCGGTGGTGGGTGTTTCTTGCGGTTCCAAGTGACAGCCTTGAGTTGTACCAGCAAGAATAACGGTTGTACTATACATTGCCTGCTCCTGTGAGTTATTGGGCGATGGGAGGAATTAATTGCACAGATGGAATGATATTTTTGCGAACTGATGAGATACCTACTCGTTGGTTGTCTCCGCTTTTGGGGCCGACAGTACTCGGGCTGATCCAATTACTGTTGGAACTGTTTCCATGTCGTCAGTCATGCTGAGTGTTGGCACCGCGTTATGATCTTCTGAATGCACCGTGATGTCGATATGGGCAGCTGGCTTGTCGCAAACATTGTTAAGCTTGGAATGGATGGGTTCTACCCCATTATTTCCCCCTGAGTCTCCTTGAATCACTTCTACCAGCTCATTTTGAATGGCCAATGTAGTCAGCCCCATGTTGCTTTGATTGAGTGTAGGGGATACATTTCCCCTCATTTCTCAAGTACATTCACAATATCGGAATATTGACCTTCAAATCGCTCCAATTTGGCCAGGATATCGTCCATTTTACCCTCAAGTTGAGTAATTCAGTGTCTGAGACCGGCGTTTGGCCCATGAGCTGCCGACTTCTCTAAATAAATGCAAGATTCATTGCAGTTGTATGCCATCAACAGTGCAGTTGCTGCATCAGCTGTGACACGATCAAGCTTTGAAGTCAGTTTGTCTACTCGAGCAGCCAGGCTTTCATGATCCGTTTCATTGGGGATATCTAAAGACAATGGTAAACATTAATCGATTTTGTTTTAAACAGAATACATACCACGTGTCTTGCCTTTTTCCAAGTACAAAAACGAGGGACAAACTCTAAATCAGCTGTGGCCAAGTCTTCAGATGGCAGCCTAGCCGACATCCCTGCATGTTTACATGTCAACCATGAAGATTCAGCTGTTGTTCGGTCGAGTATGGGCAGCAATACATGCATGTGTTGCTCAGCATCTCTGTTGTCATCATCTTCATCTTCAGTTGACGGTTCATCAGTGGATTCAACCACAGGTCGCGTTTTTGGCCTCTGCTTTGATGTCAATGATTTGTGACCATATCTTTGGCCTGTGCCTCCTGGACCGAGGCTGCACTTTACTTTGTGTTGATTGCAACAGCAACATGCCCCGCAGCTGTTCACCTGATTATAACAGTCGGCATGTGCTCGTCAGCACTGTTTGCAAGGTGTCCTGTTCAAAAGTCCCCAAACAGGTTTTGGTCAGGCCTTTGCATTGTCATTCAGTTCTGAAAATGAAACATCTTCCTCTAAGTCTTGACGTGGTTGACTATGTTCTGAACTGGATTGACGACCATGATATCGCATTCAAACGCAGTAGGTGCGATTGGCACCGATTGGCCTCTGAGTCATCGGGTCAGGGCTGACTGGCTTTGTACAGAGTTCAAGATGTATTGTTTACTTGCTGCCTATGGTCGTCGGCATTTGTTGCTGGACGTTTGGGGAAGGTGTTCTGAAGCATGATGGCTGACGACAAACATGTTTTGATACCTCTCCAACCGTCGGTACTTCTGAATCCTGAGCTTTGTTTGGATTTGCGAAAGTGTTCTTGTTCTTTGCATACATAGTTCTGACTGGGTGACTTTGAATCGCGGACGGAGCTGCCTGGAGTGAGTTCGGGCCTGGTATTTCCTGTGGAATGGTTCAATGTATGATTGGCACTGTTTCTGCATTGTCGAACGCTGCCAAATTTTGTTGGTGCTGTCTGAGAAACTCCGGGGTACATCCAGCCTGCTTTACTTGTTTCCACACCTGTAGGAAGCCCCAGAAAAACAATGGCATTTTGAATGCCAGCTGCAAGTGGGCCACCTTGGAACCGGTCATACCATGCATTTCAAATATCTCTTTCTGAATTCTTTCCTCAGTGTATTTTCATGCCAAAATTACTGTCTCACCAATTGCCCTTTCATGTCCTTAATTTCTTTTGCGATATCTCCACTGGTCAATCCATGCCGGACTCTTGCATCAACATCGTGAAGAGTTTTCAGAAATTCAGCCACAGAAGGAATAGACATAACATGAGATAGGGTCTGTTGAAATTTTTTTACTTAATATTGCTAGTCAGGAGCGAGTTGGCTGAAGAAGATAGTAGCTACAAGTCCAGATTCCAAAATGTATGATGTCAGAAAAATCAACAGTCATGTGACATAAACAGTGACAAATACCATCTGATCTCGGTTGTGACCTTATCCATTCTGATCTCTTCCAATATATCATATTGCACTCAGTAATGCAACAGATACAGACACATAATGTTCATCAGGACGTAGATTACATTTCAACAGTGGTACAACCTACCTCTTCCCACGATAACATTGCTACATCAACAGGACCAAGTGTTCGGCACTGATTACACACTCAATTGACTCTGCTGCTCGAGTCTCGCACACCTATTCATCGAAACCATGTTCATGAACCCCTGCCTATTAGCATTCCCAATGGCTTTATGCAGGTAGTCGGACCTGATGGTCTGAAGATCTATGTTCCCAAATTTATCATCTCCACTGCTAACAAAGAATTTAACATGGCCCAACATCTAGCTAAGATACAACAAGAGACACAGCATATTGGTGTAAGTTGTCTTCATTCTTTTCACACACTGTCTATCAGTGTGACCCAGCCCTTTTGCTTACGGTATCGGGGCCGATGTCAGTTCCACCTCAGCTTGTTGGCGATGTATGTCATGACTGATGTTGCTACACTTGGTCATCGGTCTCATAAATTGGGGCTGATTCTGTCCGACTTCTGCTATATCTGTTTACATAGAGCTTTGGCTGCATATATCTCCAGCTATTATTTGATTGAGTTTTGGAGAATTCTTGTGGTGATTGAATTTCCATTCTCCCAAGTACCAGGTGTCGGTTCCATGTTGTGGGGCCGAGTTTTTTGGTATCGGTTTGTTGGCTATGTCTGTCGGGGCTGTGTCTGTCGGGGCTGAGTAAACTGCCATGTCAGTCATGCTTGCTATGCCCCTGCCTCCGTAACAGACACATTTTCTTACTTTTTATATCATTCACCTTTGTTTTTGCACTTCAACATGCTTTTCTGACTTAACTATCAGTCGGGAAACAGCACTGGACGTGATTTTGTCATTCTCAGTGATAGTGTTCTCATCCCAGCCGATCTGGTGAGCATATTCTTATTACAAGTTAAATGATATTCAATTTGCGGCCAATAGCATTTAACCGAACATGAACTGCTCCAAATTCACTCCGAGGTTGATTATCTTCATGAAACTCTTGGTATATCATACAAGAATCCCAGCCATCGGCTTTTACATGTCTGAATGGGAGAAGCTGAAGGCAAGCAACAGGGCTAACAAATCCTTCAAGAATTTTAATGATCAAACCCTCAATACCATTCTGAAGTTCGATAAAGAGTTAATAGCACTATCAGCTAACAGTTCAGCCAACCAGCCAGACATTTTTCAATAATCTGTAGTATATTTATTTCAGAACCCAAAAGCAGCCATTTCAAAATGTATTATTTATTGTACAACTGACCTGAATACTGGCAGAGAAATATTGGGACCGATACACCGTTTCTGCAGAGATTAACCGATCTTCACATATTGTCGCCGAATTATGCATTATATTTTCTGAAGTAGTGCAATTCTAATGGTCAGCTTTTGGCCAATAGTGTCGTTGCCGACCCTACAATTGGAACAGCCACAGCCCAAGTGGTGCTAATCATCAGCTCATGGACAGCATTTGTAAGTAATTCCCACCACACAAAATTTCTGTAGCTTCCATAGAATTCATTGGCCCCGTGTCACACAGATACATTGTGTGTGTTCTATGGCCCATGACACTCACTACAATGTAGCTGCCATGTGTATCTGTGTTGTCAGTTGTCATGGGCCATACCTGTTGTTTACAGCGTCTGTTCACATCATCTGTATGGTTGCAGCATGTGGTCATCCTTGCCATCACCTTCATTGTTCTCATGGTCCTTGTTGCAGTCAGCCTCTCTGCCCTTGTTGCCCTTGCCATTTTTGCCCTCGTTGTGGCTGTCAACGTGGTCCTTGCAGTTGTCCTACTTGCCCTTGTGGTTGTCCTCCCTGTCCTCCTTGCCCTTGCTCTTGTGGTTCTTGTTGTAGTTGTCCTTGTGGTCCTTGTTACCCTTGCCCTCGTGGTTGTCCTCTCCCCCTTGTGGTTGTCCTCTCCCCTTGCAGTTGTCCTCCTTGTCCTTGTTTCAGTCAGCCCTGTCCTTGTTGCCCTTGATCTTGCTCTCACGGTTGTCCTCTTTCCTCTTGCTCTTGCAATTGTCCTCCTGTCCTGGTTGCCATTGCCCCCGCAGTCCTGGTTGCAGTCTTCATCACAGTTGTCCTGGTCCTGGTCATTGCTGTTGCTGTTGCCCTGTACATGTCCTCATCATAGTCATTGCCATTGTGGTCCCTGTCATCCTCTGTCGGGTCAGGTTGGCTGACAGGGGCAGATGACTTACTGGTGGGGCCCACCGCACTCATTCCTTGCTGTGAACAGCTGCCTATACAAAGATGGGGGAAGGGGCAAGGTGGGGGTGGTGGGGGAAGAGACAAAGAGTGGGAAGAAATGAATCTGTGCCACGTGTTCACAAACATTTGAGTCATGTGACTTTCAAACATGCCACATTGGACCACACTGTAAAGCTCATCCTGCAGACTGAACAAAATACAGAATTCTGTTGACAAGGACAATGTACACTAAGAAAAATGTATCAGTCTATTGACTCTACACTCTCTACTGTGTTCTATGTGTGCTATCCCTTTAATTGATCAAAGTTCTATTTTTCTATTAATATTTTCTGTTTTTATTAATACTAATATGGACAACCCTCTGCTTGCTGTCTGTTGGACTTCCATTGGAATTTCATTGGTCTTGTCCATTGGAATTCCAATGGGATGCTGATGGACTTCATTGGTCCTGTCCAGTTATTTCCAGTGGACTTTGACTGCTGGTTTGGCATTATTCCAGTGGACAGTCCACCTGGACAGTCCATTGGACTTGTAGTCCAGCCAGACATTCACCAGAATCTCACCAGAATCTCACCAGAAATTTTCAGCAGTCCTGGACCAGAAAATCCTCATTCTGAATATAGCAAGTCTGACAGAGTCCAACCCAAGTCTGACCAAAAAATGGGGGGCCGTGTAAAGACCTTGATTCTATTTGAAATCCTCAGTTGAATACAGTGGTTTTTCATCCCACACTGCCTCACACTGTCTCAGAGTAAATTCACAATCAATGATTTTTGCTGTCAGGGCAACACTAAAATCAGTGTGACAAGTCCACCAACAAAGTCAAGCAAGAGAGTAAGAGCAGAGGATGAGGAGAGAGCAGAGGATAGACTTATGAGGAATCAATGATCTGAAGGTTCACACCAATGATAGTGGAAATCCTAAGAGATTGAAGCTGGGGATCTATCTACAAAACATGCAGTACTTATACTACTCTAGAGATGACTGACTAAGTAAGATTCCATGATGAGTAATAAGAAGAACTATGATGAATAATGAAGAAAGCAATAATGAGTAATGATGAGTAATAAGGATCATGATGAGTAATGAAAAAGAGTAATGATGGAAACTTCTGGAATCATCAAGATATCAAGAAAGATAAATGATATGATAAATGATAAATGATAAGATAAAAAATAAAAGATAATCATTGGATGAAAATAGAAGTAAATAAGAGAAACCCTGACATTTGTCTATATTCTTTTATTGCCTCTAATTCTTTCATATTACCTTACATTATAATCTTAGGCTTTGTAGATGGAGTCTATGATCATTGCACACACCACACTTTCAATTCCTTCAATAGCTTGATGCTTCTGGCCTTCAGCAGATTTGTGAAGGTTCTGTGTCTGGCTTTTTGCTTGTGGGCCATAGATCTCATGACCAGTCTTAAGCTCTCAAAATCTATTAGTAAAATCACTCTCTAGATGCAAGTATTGAGACATCAATATAGTCTGTCACAGGACCATAGGCTATCTGGAGCCTAGCAGCTTTAATATGAACACAATTTTTGCCAGTCTCATCAAATGAAGAATAGATACAAGCAGAAGAACCATCCTTTCTCTGAGGTCTTTACACTCTCTCACAGGTACTGATTGGAACTGGTCAGACTCAGTTGGACTCCAACCAGTTCTGACTGGAATTTTATTTGGCAGTGTCTCTGCCAAATTAGCAGGAAATGTCCAAAATTTCTGACCAGATTCTGATCAGAATCCAGTCAGAATCATTGGTACTGACCAGTTCCACTGTTATCAAGTCTGATCCAAATCTGATCAGAATCCACCCAGAATCCAAGTCGAATTCATTCAAATTTTAAACCCAATTAGATCTAATTCTGAGTGGAATCTGATTGGTACCAAGTGGAACAGTATTATGTCAGCATAGCATTTACAGCTCAGCAGAAATAACACAAACAGTATACATAGATTTTATCAGTTTGTGACAAATTTGATATTGTTAGAATTGTAAATTTAGGAGAATATGTTTATGTAATAATTATATAAAATTAAAAAATTTCTAGTAAAGAAATACCTATTTTTCATATAAATCTGTGTTTATATAATTTAAATTTCTTGAATAAAATTGATCTTTGTATTCTATTAATTTCTATTATTGTAACACTATTAAAATATAGCTGACAGAATGCTATTTTGTGTATTGAACATGCTGATATAATATTTACATAATGATATTGCTCTCAATTTTCTGATCATTTTGATATATAATATGTGGGTATAGCTTCAGAGGAAATGCCAGAATATATTATTGAGTGTTGTAAGAAGAGTATATAATTTATTAAATGTTGAGAATAACACAAACAGTAATAGTGTAGTTAGTAAAGCATGTATAGAATTAATATATATAAAGCTGTTGGTTCAATTCCTGTTGAGTGGATGTTATAACTTTGCATTTATTACAAATATCATGTGATTTGAATGGATTATTTAAGAGCTTATATAAGAAAATATTATATAATGCTAACTAAGCATAAATATCATGTGATTTCAATACATTATTATAAGCTTATATAAGCCCTTATTATATAAGGCTGACTAAGCATGGTACACCAAATAAGTATATTCTGAGAGATTCCAACCAGATTCTAACTAAGTCCAAGTGGGTTCTGACTGGTTCTAACTGGTATCTGTGGGACACTATAAAGTACTGAATGGATACATTTGTCTGGGATGGTTTATGTGTTACATTCTCAATTAAAATTACATTGGTATTGGCTGTGTTGGGTTGGTTCAATAGGCAGATGGTGAGTGCTAATATAATCATATTTTGGTCAATAATTTATTGCTGCAATCTGTACCAGACAGGACCCAACAAACATGTTATCAGAAAACACAATAGTAGTCTGTGTCAAAAAATGATATATGTTTGCTGTACAAACAAATATTCAAATGGTCTATTTGCCACATTTCACAGATGCATATTGCTCTAGTCTCTGGATGTGCAGTGATTATGAATCAGATCCATGTATATTTTATATATAATCTCTGCATCCCATGACAGAATGTACCTCTCCATTGAGATGAGGCCTCTGTTGTCTGTGGCACTGCTGGTTGCTTTTACAGATGGATATCTGAGTTTCATGAAGAAATGTTTGTGTGAGAGGGACTCAGCTCAGTTATCAGCCCTTCTGAGTGGTATCCTCATTTTGCCACATTCCTTCTCACTACAGTGACTCAAAAAACTGTCCAGATGTTTTAAAATTGAACTTAAATTGACTATAATGCTATGTAATCCTCATAAAATTGCATGATTTAAAATGCACTGGAAAGCCCTGGATCACAATGTTCAGGAGATATAATATATATTTGTATTTGTTTAGTTTATCTATTATTATTGGATACTTTATAAAAATAACACATCTAGACAGTTTCTTTGCAGCCCATTGGAATATGGATATCTATATATATAAACTAGTACTTTGTGTGACCCTACTTTGCCTTCAAAACATTTAAAACTCTTCTAAACATACTATTGATTGATTTTACGTAGTCTTTCTTGGGTATTTTCTTCCACTCCTCCAGTATTCTGCCTTACAACTCCTGGGTACCCTTTGGAGCATTTTTGTATTCTACAAAGCACATTTTGAGAATATGTCACAAATTTTCAATTGGATTGAGGTCTAGTTATTATGCTGGTCAGTCCAAAAACTCTATTTTATGGTCTTTAAGCTATTTCTAAGCCTTTTGGATGTGGGATTGAGGTTATTATCTTGCTGAAAGATGAAATCATCCTGATTAAGATTGTAATGCTCCAGAGTTTGGAAAACATAGTCATCCAAAATGCTTACATAGAGTTGTCCATCCATCTTGCCTTCTATCCTGCACATGTAGCCAACACCACTTATTATTGTACAGCTCCAACTCATCATATGTTCTTCTCCAAATTTGATGGTTTTCTACATGCTGAGTTTGGAGAGGAGAACCAGCCTTTTCCACACCCACTGCTTTCCATCGGACCCAATTCAATTGATCTTGGTCTCATCTGTGAACATAACATGTTTCCAGTCTTTTTCTATTCAGTTTTCATACTTCTGAACAAATTTCAAGCAAGCCTTCCTATAGTTCTTAGTGAAGAATGGCTTTTGAGCTTGACTTGTGCTACAAGATCCTTTTGAGAGAATTTGAATGATTTGGATGGAGATAACTGTGTTGATGATAGTTGTGTTGATGGTAATGAGAAGCAGGTAGCAGAGCTGTGTGGAAGTATCAGCCTTTCCAGTGGAGACAAGTCAAACTAGGTGGCAGTGGTCATGGGGAGTGAGCTTAGAAAAATGGTCTTCATGATTTTTTTCATCAATAACTCTATCAAAAACATATCACCCAAATAGTTGACTTCAAAACACCAATGTTGACATCAGTTTTGCAAATAGAATCACTATTTTCCAGTATAAAGATGATATTAGAGCATAATTTTTAAAAAGAGAATGCATGGCTGTGTAGCAGAGAATAATGGGCTATAAACTTGGGAAATGTACAGTTTCAGTCTTTGTTATATACTTCCAACATGTTTTCATTCATTCAATATTTTTTTGCATGTTTATAATAAAAACCTTATTGTATTGATTCCAATGGGCTGCAAAGAAACTGCCTGTATGTATTATTTTTATAAAGTATTTAATAATAATAGATGAACCAAATAAATACAAATACATGTTATTTCTCCTGAAAGCTGTGATCTAAGGATTTCTAGTACATTTTAAATCATATGATTTCATTAAGATTACATGTCATTATAGTCAGTTTAAGTTCAATTTAAAAAACATCCAGACAGTGTTTTGGTATGATAAAATGAGAAAAATGAAAACTGCAGGTAACCTTTTAACATACCCTTCAAGAAAGCTATAGTGAGGGAACAGAAACCAAACGGCAGTCTCCATTGACACCGTGGATGTATTTTGGGATATAGAAATGCAGTGCACGTAGTGCATTCAAGTTGTGCTGTGTCAGAATAGCATAAAGCAGACATTTGATAAATGGTAGAAAACATTTCCTAGTGATTCTTGTCCAGCCAGAGAAATTTTAGTGACTGGTGATCATTGCAGCATATTGATTTTTTACAAGCATACAGTGACTAGAAATATGTCCACTCTTCCCTCTTATCCCCCTGAGTTTGACTCATTAAAGACTGGCTGTCTGGGCTCAGGACTCAGGAATCTAGGAGGATATTGCAGCCCGATATCGCATCTGACAGGCACTTATCACTGCTGGCGCTGACCAGTGTAAGTAAAACTTACAGAGAATTAAATACAGAACTTATGTAAGAATTGCTGTAAGTATGACATACAGCACTTCTGTTTGAAAATAATACAGATAACAAACAGATATTCTGTTCAGTGGCTGTAAGTTAAACAAACAGTATTTCTGTTTCTAAGCTGTAAGTCAATAATACACCTGAATAAAGAGAATTTCTATTATTTGTCTGTTTGTTAAATATACAGAATAGCTGTATGTAATTGCTGTATGTAAAACATACAGATATTGTGTATGTAATCACTATATGTTATACAAACATGATTTCTGTAAAGAAAACTTACAGTCAAAGTACAGAATTTCTGTTTGTTTTACTTATGGAATTTATGTATATAATTTCTGTATGTAAAACTTACACCGAAATATACCTGAGCGAGTCGAATACTGTATATTTTGGTGTAAGTTTTACATACAGCAATTATATACATAAATTCCGTAAGTAAAACAAACAGAAATTCTACTTTGACTGTAAGTTTTCTTTACAGAACTCATGTTTGTACAACATATAGCAATTACATACACAATATCTGTATGTTTTACATACAGCAATTACGTACAGCTATTCTGTATATTTAACAAACAGACAAATAATAGAAATTCTCTTTATTCAGGTGTATTATTGACTTACAGCCACTGAACAGAATATCTGTTTGTTATCTGTATTATTTTCAAACAGAAGTGCTGTATGTCATACTTACAGCAATTCTTACATAAGTTCTGTATTTAATTCTCTGTAAGTTTTACTTACACTGGTCGGCACCAGCAGTGTATTTGATTGGTATGGTGTTTATATAACAGATGAAGGCCAGGCATAATTAAAAATGATTGACTCCGACCAAGTCAAGGCACTCTAATGAAAGAAGGGGGTGGAAGCATTTGATGGATCCTGTCAAGAGTATGAGTGTTAATTGTAGTACAAGTTGGGGTGTGCGCGAGGTCGTGCTTGCATACTTGGAACGCGCCGGTACAGCTTGTAGAAAACAGTAGATGTGACTTCAAATGTGAATAAAGAACGCCACTCCTCCAGCAGTTAAACATATGGTCGCCTGAGTGGCCTCGAGAGTCGACACTCCAAGCACCTTGAATATCGAAAGCAGGTGCGGCGATGAGAGGCGGGGCATCGAGCTCTGCGTAGCGTAACGCATACTGTATGCTTATCAGCACGGCGGTTATATATATACAGAAAAGGAGCAATACAAAGAAGCGAAGAGGTCATCGTATTGGACCGATGTAAAGACCGAAATACTATGTGGTGAGTGGGAGGCTTCTGCGAACAAGAGGAAGCCTGTTAATAGGAAGTGAGATTGAAATCGATATTGTAAGCGGAGACTCTGGAGCGGAAGAGATGGGGACAGCTCAGACCTGGATTGAAAATAGAAGTCGTACAATCACCCTTCGTCGAAGGACCCATGGTCTCCTGTTCTATGGTGTTATCTAAAAGTCAACATCGTTTTGCGTCACTAAAATAACAGAATCGATGCCAAATCCAGGTCGTGCGCTGGGTAGTGGCGGGTGGGCCCTGAGAGAAATGTAGATGTATACGAAGATCCGAATGTGGGTGTATATGCGAGTGGTGCAGTAGTGTTACGGCTAACGATAACCTGAGGGATGGGGTTGCACGCGAGTGGGAGAGAAAGTGGGGTATATTGATGCGGTGCCTGAATCGGATTACATCAAGGTAGTCATACAGAGGCCTACGAGCGGTGACAATGAGCAGCTTGTGCGTTTAAGTATAGCCAAAGGATGCAACGGGCTTGAAAAATGAGAGCGTTCATATATGATGAAGCTCACATTCAAATGTGATCCCAGAACGATATTATCATACGACCTGGAAAATGAACGACCAGATCAGCACTCGAGCCTCGAACACCATAGAGCATATCCAGACTCAGAAAGGCCTACTATTCTACATCCTCTCCAACGGCCGCAAACTCAATAACCTCATTGCACCGCCCAACATCACCCTTGCACACTCATACAAAAACATCTTCGCTCGCACCCTCTCCTCCTCCTCTTCCCTCTTCACAGTAACCGCATCCTATGCACTGCTGATTGTATGCGCCACTCTAAACACGAACGTCACAATACCACTCGGCTTCTGGGTCTTCATTGCAGTCTTCACGACATCCGGGTATGTGGCCAGGAGGAATGCAATAACGTGTTCGCGCGTGTAGGAAGAGAGGAGGGGGAAAAGAGATGAGGGAGGCAGGGATAGAGGGATGAGAAAGAGGTTTTTCGGGAAATGGATGAGAGTCGGAGTGCGTATTGGAGGTAGGGTCCGGTATCGCTGTTGAAAGATTTCACGCGGACCCATTTGAATATGTATTTGCTAATTCTAGATTGAATAAATTTATGAACGTTAGCATGACGAAAAGAAATGGAAAAGGGCCAATATACCTCCATATCGTGGCTCTTCACCTGCGTAATCCCAGTCTCGGCGCCGTCTGCTCTAGATCCACCACCGCTTTATACTTCTCATTCTTCAATGTCTGCACATGCATCACATTCCCTGCATCCTTAATAATCTCAATCTTATACGGGAACACCGCGGTGCCCTTCATTGTATTCATTTCCTGCACAAGCTCGTGTGCATAGGCGAGGGTGCCAAGGGAAATTCATTGGTTCGAGCACTTTAAAGAATTTCGTGAGATGGAGGTCATATTGGGAAGATACGACGTATATCACTGTCGAATTTGTGTTTTTCATAGCGCTCGATCGTGCTAACGATTGTCGCGCATCAGATAGATGGATGTTCCATCTCGGATCCGACCGACTCTTCCAGTTGCGGCTGTGCGATGTGGGTGTGAGTTGGGTGGCTACACTTGTATGAATACGTCGGAGAGTACGGAAGACGTACGTTTGCGACGACTATAGCCGCTGTCTCCAGCCTCTTCGAACTTCCCGGGTGTTGGAACCGGGGAGCGCAACCGTAAAGTTTTCTCCCTTCTTCACATAGTTGACAACTGCTCTAGCCTAGGCGCCAGCGCATTCGAGAAGATCTGGCCGGTAGATATCCGGAATGAATCCAAGCCAGATTTAGAGGGATCCGTGCCCGAGACGGCGGGCAGTGGGGGTATACATGAGGCTATGCTTTTGAGTTTGGTGTGCAGCGAGGGCACGGGAACGCGGGCTGTATGCCTTTGTAGGGTTCTGAAAGAGAAAACCTCTGTAGTTTGAGGCACGACAGAGGGAACTCTTGGATGAATGAGAAAGGAGAGTGAGGTGACGGGACGGGGCGGGGGCAAAGCACAGAAGTAGGGTGCTGACGACGACGATATCTGCCTGGGTGAGTGAGAGCAAAGGAGAAGGAGCAATGCTTCACCATTTCGTTGTGAGGAGAAAGGAAAGGAGAGAAAAGGAAAGCGAGTCGAGTGATCGGGATCAAAGAACCACAAACGGTAAGCGATCGAATGACGAAGAAAGAAAGGTTATTTAGCATCCCCCCAAAAAAAAAAAGAAAAGGAAAGAAAGGAGAAAATAACAGGCGCATACATCCTTCCCTAATAAAAGAAAAAAGAACAAAAGCACTCACTCCTCAAACACAGCATGCCAATCGCTCTTCGTCGCAGGGACCATCAGCGGAGTGAGCAGCCTGTGCACCGGGATTGCGAGTAGCACCATCTTCGGCTCACCGGCTTCGGCGCCGGGTCGACTCCTTTCCACTTTGTGTATCCTTCCGTTGCGTGTTTGAATGTGTCCCGAAGCGGAATATAGTCTTGACGCGCGGTATATACCTCCTATACATTCTCCCTTTCATCAACTTCCCCTTCTTCCCCACACCTCCTTCCCTCATTCCAGCCTCCTTCCCCTCCGCCTCCCCTCCCCAAAAATACACAACAAGCGTCAGCGGAACTACACAGTCCTCACACATCCCAACTGCCTCATTCATAGGCCATGTCGCATCACTATTATGCTTCAGCGCACTCTGTAATGAAGGCGTCAATGCGACGATGAGCGAAAGTAGGGCGGCGTAGAACGGGACTATTAGGAATGCATGGAACGAGAGGAGGAGTGTGTGGAGGAGGTGCAGGATATATGTGTATGGGATGGTGGGTGGTGAGAAGCTTTGAAAATGGGGAGGGTGTGTGGGGAGCATAGGCACGGGGACGAGAGGGTGCGCCGTCTTCGAGGTCGCATGTGCTATTACGATCCCGTTCGACTTCATCCCCATTCTTCACCCTCACTACCACTCATCTTCCCATCCCCATCCCCAGCACCTGCCCCTCTCCTACCCGCTATAGCTGCAGCACACATAACAAAAGCACCGACACCCCACGTGGGAAGATCCACAAGGCTTGCATTTGGACTGATCGGGAACTGTTTGTAGAACGTCGTATTGCGACTCCCGGGCAGGAGCGGTGGTTATCTACTGTTACCTCCCGTTCCTTGACCTGTTCTTGTTTCCGTTCCCGTTCCGTGTCCCTGTCCCGATGCGCGTTGCGTTTGGGGGCCTTTGCTGTTCGCAGATGTTCCAGTTGATGACGCAGAACCAGGAGCACCAGCGACGCCCAAGGACGTGATAAGCAGGGACGAGAGCGCAGAGGGCGTCGGCGACTCCGTACGTTGACCCGCCACCTTCTTTGACGCCTACAAATTTGAATGCAAATGCACGAGCGTCGAGCTAGACGCGTGGGTCCTTAAACCATATTCATTCACATCTCCCACCTATTCGTATTCGTCGTCATCGGCAAAGTCGAAGAGGAGCGGCGTGCCCTCACCCTCGGTGTTGCGAGCTGTGTCGAGTCCGTGGACGGATGTAAACGACGTGGTCGCGGATGAGAGGACGGGTGGTGCGAGGATGGTGTATACCCGCGAGGAGGCTTACGCCGTAGCTGTGGGATCTGTGAGAGGTGGTTAACGGGATGTATGCGGGTGCGTAAGAGAACAGAGACGGCGATGGACGTGGCAGTATGACGCGAGAGATAGTGTACATACGAAGGTAGTGTAACATGGCGTAAAACGAAAGAAAAACCACATACCACCACCCCAAGCGTACTGAACGTCATCGAATATGTCAGCGCGTTTCTTTTTATCGTCCAAGCCCCACGCGAGGTTGGGCACCGAGACGACGAAGCTCAGCATCAGCGCGATGGGGGTGCATCAGAGTCTATGAATATCACAGCGGTTATTATGAAGCTCCTGACTGTGTGATAGTGTGAGAGGGAGTTGGGATCAGTTAAGTAGGGAGGGATGAGAGAGACGAGGTCGAGTAAGGTAAAATGTGGGGGAATATACAAAGTACATGTGAATGGGAGACGGATAAAAGGAAGGAAACGCGAATCATGGAAAGAATAATGAACACAAGGAAAAGGAAGGATGGGGCGCACTTACCGCTTCGACTTTCTCATCCCGAACGTCTTTCCCAGAACCAGTGTTTCCGATTCCCATTGTAGCTCGTGAGCTAGATAGCGGGTGGGCCGTCAATAGGAAAGTAGGTGTACACGTACATTGCTATCGGGGTTGGATATGCTATTGGGGGAGCAGCGCTCAGGCTATAGCCTAAAGAATAATTTTGTGCTTGAGCAGGAGAAAAAGTGGAAGTGTGCTGACGCGGAGCCTGTATTAGATCACCAGAAAGCGTTCACCCAGAGGCCTATGGGCGGTGACGGCGAGCAGACTTGTGCGCCCGAATATAGCCAAAGGATGCGATGGGCGCGGAACGATAAGAGTGTTCGAAGGCATTCAAGCACAAATACAAACGCAATCCCAGGATGATACCATTGTGCGACCTAGAAATTGGACGATCCAAACAGCGCTTGACCCTCGAACACCAGACAACATCTCCACACACAAAGACCAACAGAACTACGTCCTCTCCAGCGGCCTCAAACTCAATAACCGCACTGCACACGCCAACACCTCCCGCACACATTCATACAAAAACATCTTCGCCTGAGCTTCTTCTCCCCGTCCTTCTCCCCCTTCACATTAACCACATCCCACACACTGCTGATCGCATGAGCCAGCCGAAACGCGAACGTTATCACACCTGACGGCTCCTGGGTCTTCATCGTGATTTTGACGACATCGGGATGGGTGCCCAGGAGGAATGGGATGTCCTTAGCGTGTGTGTAGGATAAGAGGTGGGAGATGATAATAGAGGATGAGGGAGAAGGAGGATGAGGGAGAAGGAGGATGAGGGAGAAGGAGGATGAGGGAGAAGGAGGATGAGGGACGGGTTTTTGTGGGATATGAATGCGAGGCAGACCTGGGCTGTTGGAGGTACCAAGGGCCTGTGTCGCCTGCGAAGGATTTCATGTGATCCCAGTCCAATGTGTAATTTCCGATCCTGAATGAAACGAACCAAATTAG
This sequence comes from Psilocybe azurescens, assembly GCA_023853785.1. NCBI lineage: Eukaryota > Fungi > Basidiomycota > Agaricomycetes > Agaricales > Agrocybaceae > Psilocybe > Psilocybe azurescens. The sequence goes on from JAJIRX010000931.1 coordinate 37,194, forward strand.
TCAATAACAAAACCAAAAAAAAGGGGGGAAAGGAAGATAAGAGGACAACGCGTGCAGACACGTACCTCTTCGCTTGATCTTAACTCCCGTAATCCCAGTCTAAAGCGCCATCTCCTCCGAATTTGGCACAGTATCATACTTGTCCTCGTTCTTCATCATCTGCTCATGCATCACATTCGCCGCCTCCTTGATGATGTCGTCCAAAAACACCACTGTCCTCCTCCTAGTGCTCATTCCTCGTAAGGACCGGCAGTTTATCTGCACGAGCGAGGCACTTCCAAAGGAAGCTCGAGCACTTTGAATAATTGGAAGAGATGCAGGTCTTGTTGCGAGAAGACAATGTATTGCTTGCAGCGCGCAATTGCGCTGCCAATGTCGCGTGTCAGGTTGTAAGTCGGCGTAGTGTTGCGTGCAAACGAAAGCGCCTGAAGTGTAAAGCGCGGAAGAGAGATCTCTTGGCTGCATGAGGAAAGAGCGGGAAAGAATTGAGAGGAGTGAAAGGACGGCCAAATTGAATCGACAAGATTGTCTGCAACAAAATTTGTGAAAGCAAATGACGTGTTGGGTTCCATCACGTGCAACATCTCTTCGCCAAATATTAGTCCCTTTTGGTGGCAAAACACTGACTCTTGAAGTCGGCGTAGCAGTAATGTTTCGTGCATTATGATGAAAACCATACATCAGACAGTGAGTGGATATGTCACTCCTGGGATAAATTCTTATTGGAAGACACAAAGCACTAGAACCACGCCGCCGCTTACTCTATATGTACTCTGCACCAGCACACAAATTAAACGGAGGGGAAGGACCCGGACCGTTTCGCGGAGCGCCAGAACTGGTAGTGCTTGCCTAAAGGTGCTCATTAGTCGGTCGACCATATCAGTCTTGACACAGCCCTACGCAGGATAGAAAATAGTAAAGCTGCTATCACGTTCACATTCATTGTCAGTTTTCTCACACTTCACTTTGCGCACAAAGTCACTTCAGCTTGCTTACACATACGCTCACATCATTTCTGATCACACCATATGCAACAACACCTTCTTGAGCATGACAGTCAAAAGTGACTGTACTACTGTTGCATCTCTACACTTTTGTCCTGCTTGCAGCAGCTCACTTTGCATGTCAAAAGTGAGAAAAGATGACTTTGTTAACCACCACTTGGGACAGTTGGGAAAGTGCGAATGCAGTCACATCGCAATCTCGGGTAAATTCAGTGACAACCGCATATGGTACTGACTTTCCGACAAGAGAGCTGGATTCACAGGCATGTCCCTGACTCAACAAGTAAAGGGGTACTAGCATGTGTGCTAGCGGGGCTATGACCATCTATTGAGTCGTATACCATTTTAAACTGTGCGCACTTGACACGATAAGAGGATTCCATGGATTGGACGCGCTAACAACAACGCTCCCGCTTGCGGAGGTTTCAATACGACGGCCCGATCGCAGGCAAGGTAGACATAGAAGGGGTGATTTTGCGGTGTCCAACCCAGTTTTGGGAATAGAATAACACCGCCTTCCGGTGCATTGTTTCCAACTGTCACTGTCATGGGAGTTGCACTTGTCTAGTACTAAAGCTGTACATGCGGACTCCGTCGGAAATACAGCACCGTTGTGTAGTCCGACTCTGTGATATACTGCGATAATGTACAGTGAGCGACATAGGTGAATGCCTTCTGCCTCGTCTTTCCGCAGTCCTAATGGTGTCAAGATTATCAAGGCTATTGGGGCGAAGATTAAGAGCAATTTGAGACATGCACAGGATGTGATGACTATTAATAGCAGTATTTATATCCAGCACATTGCAGTGCACATCACAACGTTGTACTGCATGAACTTCTCTAGGGCACATGGCCGTGTGAATTCACTTAACTTCTATGCTGCTCCCACGCCGTGGGCACCGTTAGCAACTGTTTCCTCCTTCACAAAGCCCTAGTACAATGCCTAAAGACGAGAAATATTCCGCAATACGCTCGCATCGCACCCTCAACTCGGGTATGCAGCTGCTCCAAGGCGCCAGGAACGTCATGATTACCGGCGGGAGCTTTCGACAAATAGAAGAGATTCACTACGACGGAGGAAGGGACGCAGGTGAGAGCCAGTAGACATCATATACTGAGCATTTACACTGATTCTAAATCAATAGGACTGCACATTCTGGGGCAGCACATCGCGACTGATGCAATGTATAACTCTGCCGAGCGGTTCCCTCCCGCGAAATGCCACCCTGGAACTCGCGAGAAAATAATCAGCGCTATACTCGGCTGGGTCAATGACCCTACTCCCAAGGAACGGGCCCTTTGGCTCAATGGACCAGCAGGAGCAGGAAAATCTGCTATCGCCCATTCAGTTGCCGTTCTTCTACAGGAGATCTCGGACGATAGCAAGTATGCCGGGAGCTTTTTCTTCACAAAAGACGCCATTGGACGTGGGGACGGGACCAAGCTATTCCCAACAATAGCCTATCAGCTCGCCCTTAAATTTCCATCCTTTCGTGCCCAAATTAACGCTGCTATGCTCGATAATCCCACTCTTCCGACAAAATCTATCGACGTCCAACTCCAATACCTCATCATAGAGCCATTACTACGTGTCAATGACTGGCCTGCGCATGACCCCACAGTCATTATCGACGGTTTGGACGAATGCGCCGGGTCAAAACGAATGCAGTCCGAAATTCTTTCACTCATTTCCAAGGCAATCATCGAGCACAATATTCCCATACGATTTCTCATTGTTAGTCGCCCCGAGTACTGGATTTCCGATTCGTTCGAAATTGGATCTTTGGTACACGTTACAAAGCCGCTCTGTCTACGAGACGATGAGGACGCAGATATGGATATTGAGAAGTATCTTCGAGAGGGTTTCAACAAAATTTACGAGGAAAATTTTCAAATAATGTCTTCTACTCCGCGTCCTTGGCCTCCAGATCATATCATCTGGCGGTTTGTGTATAGCGCTTCAGGCCAGTACATTTATGCATCCACTGTTCTGGAATTTGTTGGTGCTTCATCCAATTTCTGTGACCCCCGAGAACAACTCCGGATATTGACGACACCTGGACCACATCATGCATCAGCATTTTCGGATCTCGATAAACTCTACGCCACCGTCCTGTCGTCATATCCTCGACCACACACAATGAAACGTGTCCTTGGTGGTCTCTTGCTCAAATTGAGCGAAAAACGATTCAGGAAATGCTGAGAGTTAATTCCGGAGAGATTCAACTCGTGTTGAGGGCCTTAAGCTCCTTGATCAAAATCGACAAGGCTGAATACCCTGAGGAGTTCCGTGCGCTGGAGCCGATCTTGGGGTCTCCATTGGCAGAGGCATCGATTTCGTTCAGTCACCTATCGTTCCGCGAATTTCTCGAGGATGAGTCAAGGTCAGGAGAGTATGCAATTGATAAGAGCGCCGTTGGGAATGAGTTCATCTGCACCGTGCTCAAGCTCGGGGTCGATATTGTTCAGGATAGTCCACAGGCCGAGCGGACTATAGAACGGTAAGCGCCTTAGCATTTTGATGTTTGGAAAATATATAAGGACATTGACATACACATTTTCTGACAGTATGGGACTATTAATCTATCGTGACATGATCTATGGACTTCGTTATATTGCGTCGGGCATCAGAGTCGATATGAGATCTATTGCCAATGTATTAGAGGAGCTTTGTGAAAGCCTTCGCAAGATCATTGACTGCAAACCTTCGCATGTCGCCCAAGCAAGTCATCTGTACTGGTTCACGACCTATGTCTTGGATTTTCTTACCCAAATGGAACTTATGCCGGCCTGGGACGATCAATATTGGCAAAAAAAGCACCGACACCTACTTCGGTCTCTCACAGACATTCTCACCGTTGCTCAAACAATTTCAGCACAGCAGATCATGGACCGATCACCCAAAAACTCAGCAACCTTCGCATACATCGCTTTATACAGTCCTTACTCTTCTCCTGACGTACATCATAGCATCAAGGATATCTCGGAGTTAATGAATATCGGTCTGGATACCATTATATCTGATCTCCAACACCTCCCCGACTTGGTATACCTAAATTTCTTCGCTAGTGACAGAGGCTATTTATTCTATATGCGTATGGGTCCTGTCTTTTCGGCCGTGCATCACAAGGTTCAAGGCCAATGTCAGGAAAACCAACATATTGGAGCATGGGACCATCATATAGTAAGTGTCAGTGCTGAGCACTTTACCGGGATATTACACAGAAATGATAACCCATTATCGGTTGCACCTCCACGGGATTTTGAGCGTACTGCCGAATGCTTCTTACGATACAGCCGAATTTCGGACATACACTCTAAAGAATACTTTGAAGATCCGAAGAAAATGGAAATATTCAATATCATCATGGATACATCTTTCTGGGGTTCTTTACGTGACCATGTAGCCTCGGTTGATTTGGTGTTGGGAGCTTTGGGCTGGTTTAACAGGCAGATGGTGAGTGCCAATATCATCATATTACGGTCACTGATTTACTGCTGCCAACCAGACAGAACCCAGCAAGGACGTTATCAGAGATCACGATAGTCGTCTTCCTCAAACAATGCTATATGTTGCCAAACAAATATTCGAAATCGGCTACTTGCGATACTTCACAGACCCCTATTACTCTAATCTTTGGATGATCAGTGATGGACGCAAAATTCCGTCTATATCATTACATATAACACCTTCACCCCATGACGGACCCTACTCCATCGTTAAGGAGAGAGATCTGGATCAATTGGAGCTTCCGATTGCTGAACCCAGTGCTTTCTACTTACACAGATGGATAATTGAGTTCCACGAGCAAGTGTTTGAGAGAGAGAGAAGTTCAGTCATCAGCCCTTGCGACTGGTATCCTCATCTATCCTCATTCCTTCTCACCGGGCTCGTAAAAATCAATACGCTGCGCTGAACGCCAATGTCGAAAGACACTGGGGAAGAATCTCACAGAAATTTTTTCTACCGTTTATCAAGTGTCTGCCATATGCGATTCCAACACAGCACAACTTGAATGCGCTACGTGCACTGCATTACCTGTATCCCAAGATACATCCTCGCCTTCAATGGAGACCGCCGTTTGGGTTCTGCTCGCTAGCTATAGATTTCTTGAGGGTATGTTAGAAGGGTAACTCTACAATTTTATTGTACTCATTTTTATCGTACAGAAATACGACCGCTCTTCCCTGTCATCCCCAGAGTTTGACTCATTAAAAGACTGGCTGTTGGGACTTAGAACTCGTGAATCTAGGAGGATATTGCGGGGCGAAATCCGATCTAAAACGCACGTATATGATTCGCACGATGTTTATACGACGGATGAAGGCGAATCATAATTAAAAACGATTTACTCCGACCAAGTTAAGGCACTGTGATGAAAGAAGGGAACGGAAGCATTTAATGGATCCTGTCAAGAGTATGAGTGTTAATTGTAGTACAAGTTGGGGTGTGCGCGAGGTCATGCTTGGATAGTTGGAATGCGCCGGTACAGCTTGTAGAAAACAGTAGATGTGACTTCAAATGTGAATAAAGAACGCCACTCCTCCAGCAGTTAAAAATATGATCGCCTGACTTGCCTCGAGAGTCGAGACTCCAAGCACCTCGAATATCGAAAGGGAGTGAGGCGATGAGAGGCGGGGTATCAAGCTCTGCGTAGCGTAACACATAATGCATGCTTATCAGAATGGCGGTTATATATATACGGAACAGGAGCAATACAAAGAAGCGAAGAGGTCGTCATATTGGACCGACGTAAATACCGAAATACTATGTGGTGAGTGGGAGGCTTCCGTGAACAAGAGGAAGGCTGTTGATAGGAACTGACATTGAAACCGAGAGTGCAAGCGTTAGCTCCGGAGAGGAAGAGACGGGGACAGCTCAGACCAGGATTGAAAATTGGAGTCGTACAATCACACTTCATTCAGGGGCCCATGATCTCCTGATCTATGGTGTTGTCTACGGATCAACATCGTTTCCGTCGTTAAAATAATAGGCTCGATGCCCAGTGGCAGGTCGTGCGCTGAGTACTGGCAGGCGGGCCTTTGAAAGAAATGTGGATGCATACGAAGGTCGGGACGTGGGTGTATATGTGAGTGGTGGAGTCGTGTTACGGCTAACAATAGCCTGAGGGATGGGGTTGTACGCGAGCGGGAGAGAAAGTGGGGTACATCGATGCGGTGCCTGTACCGGTTTACATCAAGATGGTCATTCAGAGGCCTACGGGCAGTGACGATGAGCAGCTTGTGCGCTTGAGTGAAAAATGAGAGCGTTCATATACAATGAATCTCACATTTGAATTTGATCCCAGAACAGTACCATCGTGCGACCTGGAATTGGACGATCGGATCAGCGCTCAAGCCTCGAACACCAGAGAACATCTCCGGGCTCAGAAAAACTGACCGGCCTACATCTTCTCCAACGGCAGCAAACCCAACAGACCCATCACACCGCACCGCCCAATACCTCCCTCGCACACTGAAAAAATCATCGTCGCTCGCGCCCTCTACTCATCCTCCTCCCCTTCACATCAACCGCATCCCACACACTGCTGATCGCATGAGCCAGTCTAAACGCCAACGTCACTATGCCACTTGGCTTCTGGTTCTTCATAGCAATCTTCATGACGTCCGGGTATGTGGCCAGGAGGAACGCAATACTGCATATGCGCGTGTAGGACAGTCGGAGTGCGTGTTGGGGGTAGGGCCGGTGTCGCCTTTGAAAGATTTCACGCGGACCTAGTTGAATGTGTATTTGTTAATTCTGGATCGAATAAATTTATGAACGTTAGCATGACGAAAAGAAATGGAAAAAGCCAACGTACCTCCATATCGTGACTCTTCATCTGCATAATCCCAGTCTCAGCGCCGTCTGCTCTAGATCCACCACCGCTTTATACTTCTCCTCATTCTTTAATGTCTGCGCATGCATCGCGTTCCCTGCATCCTTGATGATATCAATCACATCCAGGAACACCGCCGTGCCCTTCGTTATACCCATTCCCTGTACGGGCCCGTGTTGATGTGCACGAGTGAGGATTCTAAGGGGAAGTCCATTGGTTCAGGAATGAATTTCGTGAGATGGAGGTCATGTTGAGAGGATACAACGTATATGGCTGTCAAATTTGTATTTCTCGTAGCGCTCGATCGCACCAACGATGGTCGCGTGTCATGTAGATGGATGTTGCATCTCGTATCCAACCTATTCTTCCGGTTGGAGCTGTGCGGTGTGGATGTGATTTAAGTGTCTTTACTTGTATGAATACATCGGAGAGTAGGGAAGACGTACGTTTACGACGACTTCAGCCGCTGTCTCTTTGAACTTCCTGGGGTTGGAACTGGGGAGCGCAACCGTAAAGTCCTCTCTCCTCTTCACATAGTTGACGACTACTCTAGCCTAGGCGGCAGCACATTCAAGATGATCTGGCCGGTAGATATCCGGAATGAGTCCAAGATAGATTTAGAGGGATCCGTGGCCGAGACAGCGGGCAGTGGGGTCTAGATGATGCCATGGTGTGAGTGAGAGAAAGAGGAAGAGGGAAGAATGTTCCACGGTTTTATTGTAAGGAAGAGGAAGGAATGGGGGAGAAAAGAAAAGCGAAGAGGAAGAACACTAGAGTGATCGAGATCAAAGAACCACGAACGGTAAGCGATCGAATGACGAAGAAGGGAAGGTTATAGAATCGCCCCAGAAAAGAAAAGGAATAGAAAGAAGAAAATATAAGGCGCATACATCCCGCCCTCACAACACACACAGTACATATAGAAAAAGGAAAATCGCACACTCCTCAAACACAGCATGCCAGTCGCTCTTCGTCGCAAGGACCATCGACGGAGTGAGCAGCATGTGCACCAAGATCACGAGCAGCACCATCCTCGGCTAGTCCGGCTTCCCACTCCCGCCCTGCCCATCTCCTGTTCCTTCGCCACTATCCTACATTTTCCTATTTAAATATGTCCCGAAGCGGAATATATCCTTGACGCGCTGTATATACCTCCCACTTCCTCTGTTCCCCCTCACCCTCCTTCCTTCCCCCCAGCCTCCTTCGCCCCTTCCCCTCCCCACCCCCCAAAACACACAACAAGTGTCACTGGCACTACACAGTTCCCACATGTCCCAACCGCCTCATTCACAGGCCTGAACACGCTATTATGCTCCAGCACATATTGCAGCGGGGGTGTCAGGGTGACGATGAGCGAGAGCAGGACAGGACGGCGTCGAGTGAAACTGTTAGGAATCCATAGATCAAGAGGAGAAGCGTGTGTAGAGGGAGCAGAACGCATGTGTAAGGGGCGGAGGGTGGTGAGAAGCTTCGAGAATGAACGAGCATAGGGGAGAGGGTGCACCGTTTTCGAGGCCACATGTACTATTGAAGTCGCGTTCGGCTTCATATCCATCCCCTCCTCATCTCCACTACCACTCATCTCCCCATCCCTCACACACCTCCAGCGCTTCGCGCTGCAACAGCCCCAGAAGCAGCCGCAATAGCACAGATACACCAGCCGGCAAATCCGAGCGGCTCTCATTCGGACTATTGGGGAACGAATTATAAAACGTCGTGCTGCGCCTTCCAGGAAGCTGGGGATGTCTCCTGCTGTCTCCAGCCCCAGTCCCTGTACCGTGTCCCGGTCCCTTGTCCTTGTTCCGTTTGCATTTGAGGCCATTTTCCATTCTGTGCGGATGCCGTGAACAATGACGTAGCACTCAGAGCACCAGGGACTCCCGAGGATGCAGTGATGCGAAGGTACGAGGGTGCAGAGGACGTTGGCGACTCCGTGAACTGGCCTGCCGCCCCTCTTCATCGACCCAAAGGCTGCACGAGAGCCGAGCTCAACGCGTGCGTCCTGAAATCATGTTGTCCCCATCTCCCTCCTGTTCGTCGTCGTCGGCGAAGTTCAAGAGGAGCGCGTGCCCTCACCCTCGGCGTTGGGATCTGTGTCGAGTCCGAAGATGTACGTAAACGGCGTGGTCGCGGATGAGAGGACGGGTAGTGCGAGGATGATGTCTGCCCGCGAGAGGAGGCTTACATCGTTGCTGTGTGCGACCTGTGAGAGGTGGTTAGCGGGATATATGCGGGTGGGCAAGGGTACAGAGACGGCGATGGTCATGGGGTATAGGTGAGAGGGATAGGGTGCATATGAAAGGAGTGAAACATGGCATAAAACGAAAGCAAAAGCCACATACCACCATTCCAAGCATACTGAACATCATCAAATATGACATAGCATTCGTGTTATTGTATGGAGCCCCACGCGAGGTTGGGCACTGAGACGACGAAGCTCGGCATCAGCGCGATGGCGAGTGCGTTGGAGTTCATGCATATGGCGGCGGCCATTATGAAGCTCCTGACTGTGTGACTGTGTGAGAGTGAGTTGGGGTCAATTAAGTGCGGAGGGACGAGAGAGAGACAAGGGCGAGCAAGGTAGGATGCGGTGGGGAGTATTCAAAGCGCTTGTCAATGGGAGAGCAAGGAAACGACGGGATGAAACGCGAAGAGAAACGCGAATCGCGGAAAAGGATAACGAACACAGGGAAAATGAAGCCTGTCCTCGTGCTCATGCATCACGTTCCCCACCTGCTTAATGATCTTGTCCAAAAACACCACCGCCATTTTCCTCATGCTCATTCCTTGTAAGAGCCAGTAGGTGATCTGCATGAGCGAGGACGCCCAGGGGAAGCTCGAGCACTACAAAGAAGTGGGAGAGGTGCAGGTCTTGTTGCGAGAAAACGACGTGTTTCATTTTATCAAATTTATGTCTCGTAGCGCGTGATTGCGCAGCCGATGTCGCGTGTCAGGTATACCAACGTTCCATCTGTGATGAAGGTTGAATGAAGGAACAGGAAGAGAAGAAAAAAAGAAATAGAATGCACCCTTCTTACGAACAACGGCCTTGTCCAACCTCCACTTCTCCAACTTCACCAGCTTCACGTCATCCAACTCCGATATCAAACTCATACTCTCCAAATTCCCCAGCGCCACATCCAGCGACTCCTTTCCCACCTCGCTCTCCCCGAACACACATCAAACTTCACATTCAGCCTCTCATACTCCTTCTCATACTCCCGCACGCTCATCTCTCTCCACACGCCCCAGTTGCGCAGGGTATCTTGGTCTCCGTCTTCCGTGTGCTTGAACAGGTTCGAGGCGGAGGCCTTGACGGCGGGGTCGGTGGATGCGTCTTTGTTAATGGCAGCGTAGATGTCAAAAAGGTGCTTGATGACGTCTTTTTCGAGACCGACGTGTGAGCCGTATTTTCGAAGCCTGTGGCGATTAGGCCAAACTAGGGAGGGAGGAAGGTAGATGTCAGTAGGATATTCGGGGATTGGAATGGAAGACGCATGAAATGGCGAGGAATAAGAGAGGAACAGAATAGAAGCGAAAAGGGATTGGATGAAAAACAAAAACAAAAAGGCGAAGAAGTGAAGAAAGAATCTTACCTGTGTATCCAGTCGCCTAGATAATTCATTGAGATCACCTCCTACCCACAAGCCTGACACAAACTAGCCAAAAACGCGCTGATGATCGTGTTCCGCATATGCCCAGCATAGAACAACTGGGCGATGTTTGGCGATGAGTACACGACGACAACCTTCTTACCCTTGGCCGAATCGTTCGTGCCATACTTGGGCAGACCAGAGGGCGCGTTGCACGCGGGGGTGTCGATCTGAGTGAGAACTTGTCGTGTTCACGCGTAGTGGAGGATGGACTTGTCGAGCACGACGGACTCGACTCACTCGTCCGGTTGGAACTGTGCGCAGTAAGGTTCAGTCTTTTTAGTAGTACAGAATGTGAAAATAATAACCACGCACGTTTTTGATGACATCAGCCGCTGTCTCTTCGAGCTCTGAACGTTTGAACCGTGGCAGCGCAACAGTGAAGTCTTCCCCATTCTTCCCACAGTCTGCTCCAGTGTGAGCGGCAGCGCATTCGAAAGTTTTTGCGCGATAGATATCCGGATCGATTTCAGGATACACTTAGACGCATCCATACCCGGGACAGCGGGAAGTGGGAGCATGGATGACGCAATCCTTTTACTTTTAGTGTAGCCAGTCTTGTGAATTTGTTGTAAGTCGGCGTAGACGTTGCCACATGTAAACGAAAGCGCCTGAAGTGTAAATCGTGGTAGAGAGATCTCTTAGCTGCATGAGAAAAGAGAGGAGAAGGAGTGAAAGGACGGCCAAATTGAATCGACAAGAGTGTCTGCAACAATGCGAGTGACTCGTTGGGATCCATCACGTGCAACGTCTCTGACAAATATTAGCCCCTTTTGGTGGCAAAACGTTGACTCTTGTAGTCGGCGTAGCAGTAACGTTTGGTGCATTATGATGACAACCATGTATCAGCCGACAGTGAGTGGATATGTCACTTACGAGGGTGTCTTATTGGAAGACATATAGCAATAGAACCACACTACCGCTTACATGTACACATCACTAGCACACAAATTAAAAGGAGAGGAAGGACCCGGACCGTCTCGCGGAACGGTGCGATTGGTAGTGCCTGCCTAAAGGTGCTCATTAGTCGGTACAATATCGGTATCAACACAGCCCTACGCAAGACAGAAAATAGTAAAGCTGCTATCACGTTTCACTTTGATTGTCACTTTTCTCACACTTCACTTTTGGCGCACACAAAGTCGCCACCGGGACAGTGGAGAAAATGCAAAGAATGCAGTCACATCGCAATATGGGGTAAATTCAGTACTTTACCATCCCCCACACAGTCCATATGGACTCCAGTGGACTCCAGTGGACTCCAGTGGACTCCACTGGACTTGCCTATATACTGAGTGTAAAGGTAAACAGAGTCCAGTGGACTCCAGTGGATTCCACTGCACTTTAGTAGATCTTATACTATACATTGAATATGGACTAAAATAACTGTAGTCCACTGTAGTCCACTGGAGTCCACTGGAGTCCACTGTAGTCCACTGGAGTCCACTGTAGTCCACTGGAGTCCACTGGAGTCCACTGGACTTGACACAGTAAATAAATTCAATCTTAACATAAATTCAGATTAGTGGAATAAAGTATATTAATAACTATTTAATACATTACTACATATCTACATGCAAGGGCCAAGACAAAAGGAAGAAAAAGATAATAAAATAAAAATAAAAAGGGGGAGCAGGAGCAGTACTTTACCATCGTATTTGTCGTCCGTCGGGTCGTCCGTCGGGTCATTGGTACCGCGTCCATATCCATCGCTGTCGCGAGCCGCCGTACCCGTCCTTGTCGCTGTTGCAGCTGCCGCCCGCGTCCTCGCCTCGTCCTCGTCTCGCCCCTGCCGTCCGCTCGGTCCTCGTCCCTGTCGCAGCCGCCCGTCAGCGTCCGCATCGTCCTCGTCCCTGCCGCCCCCGTCCCTGCGCCCCGCCCCTGTCGTCCCCGTCCGTCCCGTCCGCGCATATCGCTGCCCCCTGTCGCCCCCGTCCGTCTCTCGCTGTCGCGTCCGCTGCCGGCCCTGTCGCTGGGCCCACATCCTCGCCCCTGTCGCGCCCACGCCCGCGTCCTCGTCCCTGCCGTCCGCGTCGGTCTCGTCCCTGTCGCAGCGCTGTCCGCGTCCGGCGTCGTCCCTGTCGTCCCCCGTCCCTGTCGCATCCGCTGTCGCCGTCCCTGTCGCGTCCACGTCGCGTCGTGCTCCCCGCCGTCCACGTCGTCGTCCCTGCCGCCCACGCCGCCGCCCCTGCCGTCCGCGTCTTCGCCCCGCCGTCCGCGTTGTCGTCCCTGCCGTCCACGTTGTCGTCCTGCCGCCCGCGTCTTCGTCCCCGCCGTCCGCGTTGTCGCTCCCGCCGTCCGCGTTGTCGTCCCTGCCGTCCACGTTGTCGTCCTGCCGTCCGCGTCTTCGTCCCTGCCGTCCGCGTCTTCGTCCCCGCCGTCCGCGTTGTCGCTCCCCGGGCCGTCCGCTGTTGTCGCTCCCTGCCGTCCACGTTGCCGTGCCCCGCCCGTCCGCGTCTTCGTCCCCGCCGTCCGTGTTGTCGTCCCCGTCCGGCGTTGTCGTCCCTGCCGTCCGCGTTGTCGTCCCTGCCGTCCGGCGTTGTCGTCCCTGCTGTCCGTGTTGTCGTCCCTGCCGTCCGCGTTGTCGTCCCTGCTGTCGCGTCCGTCGTCGTCCCTGTTGCAGCCGCCGCCTGCGTCCGCTGCCGTCCTTGCCGTCCCTCCGTCGCTTCCGTCTGCTGTCCCTGTCGTCCGCGTCCGCGTCCGCGTCCGTTTTCCCTGTCGCCCCCGTCCGTCGTCGTCCCTGTCGCCCATGTCCACGTCGTTGTCGCTGCCGCTGTTGCGTCCTTGTCCCTGTCGCATCCACGTCCGCGTCATCGTCCTCGTCCTCGTCCCCTGCCGTCCGCGTCCGCCGTCGTCCCTGTCGCAGCCGCCGTCCGGCGTCCGCGTCTGCGTCCTCGTCCGCCCTCGTCTCGGTCGTCAACCTCTGTCGCGTCGGGTTGGCTGTCGCCTGGCTCCGACCGACGAGGTGGTGGTGGTGGTAGTCGGAAGAAAGGTTGGGGTCGTCCATTTGATGGTTGTCGTGCCGATCGGCCGATGCCGGGCACGTGTGAGCGTCACATGTTCTTGTGAAATTTGACCCCGCGGACTGAACAAAATACAAAATTGTATCCATAGGGAGGCATTGCTCCTAGTGTATTTAACTATTGTTTCATTTAATTGTCATTTCATTGAGTTTATTTCCATTGATTTTAGTCTTTTATTTTTTGCAATTAATATTAATAACTAATGATCATACTTTGGATATTGTGTTAATTATTGCATCCAGTGGACTCCAGTGGATTCAACTGGACTCCGCTGGACTCCACTGGACTGTGCTAATAAATATATTATTTGTTGTTGTTCAGTGAATATTTAAGCCCCAGTCCAGTGGACTCCAGTGGACTCCAGTGGACTTGACTGGACTCATAATCCACTGGACTGAGACTGGACTGAAAATTTGGCAGGAGTCCAGTGCGAGTCCAGTGGACTCCAGTGGACTGCAGTCCAGTTCCAGTCCAGTGGAGTCCACTGGAGTCCACTGGAGTCCATATGGATTGTGTGGGGAAAGGAAAGACCTCGGTAAATTCAGTACAGCTGCATATGGTACTGACTTTCCGACAAGAGAGCTTGATTCACAGCCATGTCCCTGACTCAACCAAGTAAAGGGATACTAGCATGTGTGCTAGCGGGGCTATGACCATCTACTGAGTCGTATACCATTTTAAACTGTGCGCACTTGACACGATAAGAGGATTCCATGGACTGGATGCTCTAACAACAACGCTCCCGCTTGCGGAGGTTTCAATACGACGGCCCGATCGCAGGCAAGTAAGACATAGAAGGGGTGATTTTGCGGTGTCCAACCCAGTTTTGGGAATAGAATAACACAGCCTTCCAGTGCATTGCTTCCAACTATCCCTGTTATATGAGTTGCTCTGTGTCTAGTACTAAAGCTGTACATGCATTTGTGTGAACTCCGTCGGAAACACAACACCATTGTGTATTCTGACTCTGTGATCTACTGCGATAATGCACTGTGAGCGACATAGGTGAGTGCCTTTTTCCTCGTCTTTCCGCACTCCTAATGGTGCTAAGATTATCAGGGCTACTGGGGTGAACATTAAGAGCAATTTGAGAAATGTACAGGATGTGGTCACTATTAATAGCAGTATTTATATCCAGCACATTGCAGTGCACGTCACAACGTTGTACCGCATGAACTCTCTAGGGCACATACCCGTGTGAATTAACTTAACTTGTGTACTGCTCCACACTGTGGACATCGTTAGCAACTGTTTCTTCCTTCACAAAGCCATAGTACAATGCCTAAAGACGAGAAATATTCCGCAATACGCTCTCATCACACCCTCAACTCGGGTATGCAGCTGTTCCAAGACGCCAGGAACGTCATGATTACCGGGCGGGAGCATTCGACAAGTAGAAGAGATTCATTACGACGGAGGAAGGGACGTAGGTGAGAGCCAGTAGACATCATATACTGAGCATTTATACTGATTCTGAAGATATAGGACTGCACATTCTGGGGCAGCATATCGCGACCGATGCAATGTATAACTCTGCCGAAGCGGTTCCCTCCCAGCGAAATGCCACCCTGGAACTCGCGAGAAAATAATCAGCGCTATACTCGGCTGGGTCAATGACCCTACTCCCAAGGAATGGGCCCTTTGGCTCAATGGACCAGCAGGAGCCGGAAAATCTGCTATCGCCCATTCGGTTGCCGTTCTTTTACAGGAGATCTCAGACGATAGCAAGTATGCCGGGAGCTTTTTCTTCGCGAAAGACGCCCGTTGGACGCGGGGATGGGACCAAGCTATTCCCAACAATAGCCTATCAGCTCGCCCTCAAATTTCCTTCCTTTCGTGCCCAAATTGACGCTGCTATGCTCGATAATCCCACTCTTCCGACAAAATCCATCGACGTCCAACTCCAATACCTTATCATAGAGCCATTACTACGTGTCAATGACTGGCCTGCGCATAACCCCACAGTCATTATCGACGGTTTGGACGAATGCGCCGGGTCAAAACGAATGCAGTCCGAAATTATTTCACTCTTATCCAAGGCAATCATCGAGCACAATATCCCCCTTCGATTTCTCATTGTTAGTCGCCCTGATTACTGGATTTCCGATTCGTTCGAAATTGGACCTTTGGTACACGTTACAAAACCTCTCTGTCTACGAGACGATGAGGACGCAGATAAGGATATTGAGAAGTATCTTCGAGAGGGCTTCAACAAAATTTACGAGGAAAATTTTCAAATAATGTCTTCTACTCCGCGTCCTTGGCCTCCAGATCATATTATCAAGCGGTTTGTGGATAGCGCTTCAGGCCAGTACATTTATGCATCTACTGTCCTGGAATTTGTTGGCGCATCATCCAATTTCTGTGACTCTCGAGAACAACTCCGGGATATTGACGACGCCTGGACCACATTATGCATCCGCATTTTCAGATCTTGATAAACTCTACGCTACCATCCTGTCATCATATCCTCGTCCAAACACAATGAAACGTGTCCTTGGTGGTCTCTTGCTCGGATTCAGAAAAAACCCATTCAAGAAATGCTGGGAGTGGATTCGGGAGAAATTCTACTCGTGTTGAGGGCCTTAAGCTCCTTGATTAAAATATCCAAGGCAGAATACTCCGAGGAGTTCTGTGTGCTGGAGCCGATCTTTGGGTCTCCATTGCAAGAGGCATCGTTTTCGTTCTGTCACCTATCGTTCGCCGAATTTCTCGAGGATGAGTCAAGGTCAGGAGAGTATGCAATTGATAAGAGCGCCGTTGGGAATGAGTTTATCTGCGCCGTGCTCAAGCTCGGGGTCGATATTGTTCAGGATAGTCCACGGGCCGAGCAGACTATAGAACGGTAAGCGCCTGAGCATTTTTATGTTTAGAAAATATATAAGGACATTGATATACACATTTTCTGACAGTATCGGACTATCAATCTATCGTGACATGCTCAATGGACTTCAGTATATGTCGATGTACGCCAGACTCGATGCAAGATCTATTACCAATGTATTAGAGGAGCTTTGTGAAAGCCTTCGCAAGATCATTGACTGCAAACCTTCGCATGTCGCCCAAGCAAGTCATCTGTACTGGTTCACGACCTCTGTCTTGGATTTTCTTACCAAAATGCAACTTATGCTGGCCTTGGACGGTCAATATTGGCGTAAAAGCACCTACACCTACTTCAGTCTCTCGCAGACGTTCTCACCATTGCTCAAACAATTTCAGCACAGCAGATCATGGACAAATCACCCAAAAACTCAGCAACCTTCGCATACCTCGATTTATACAGTTCTTCCCATTATTACCACCGAGAGCATAGCATCGAGCATATCTCGGAGTTCATGAATATTGGTCTGGATACCATTATATCTGATCTCCAACACCTCCCCGACATGGTATACTTTGGTTTCCACCATAGTGGCAGAGGCTATTTAGGTTATATAAAGATGGCTCCTGTCTTTTCGGCCGTCGGCACGCAAGGTCCAAGGCCAATGTCAGGAAAACCAACATGTTGGACCATGGGATCCTCAGATAGTAAGTCTCAGTGCCCAGCACTTTAACAGGATATTCCGCAGAAATGATGACGGATTATGGGATCTACCTCCATGGGAGTCTAGGAGTTTTGCCGAATGCTTCTTACGATACAGTCAAATTTCGGACATACACTCCAAAGAATACTTTGAAGATCCGAGGAGCATAGAAATATTCAACGTCATCATGGATACATCTTTCTGGGATTCTGTATATGTCAATACCTCGATTGATTTGGTGTTAGCAGCGTTGGGCTGGTTTAACAGGCAGATGGTGAGTGCCAATATCATCATATTTCGGTCACTAATTTACCGCTGCCATCCAAATACCAGACAGAACTCAGCAAAGACATTATCAAAGATCACAATAGTCGCCTTCCTCAAAAATGTTATCCGTTCGCGAAACAAATATTCGAAATCGGCTACTTGTCATACTTCACAGACTCCTATTACTCTAATCTTTGGATGTTGAGTGATGGAGACAAAATTCCGTCTGTATCATTACATATAATACCTCCACCCCATGGCGGACCCTACTCCATCGTTGAGGAGAAGACTCTGGCTCCCGACGAATACCAGCATCAGATTCCTGATATTGATGCTTTCTCCTTACACGGATGGATAACTGAGTTCCACGAGCAAGTGTTTGAGAGAGAGAAGTTCAGTCATCAGCCCTTACGACTGGTATCCACATCTATCCGCATTCCTTCTCACGGGGCTCGTAAAAATCAATACGCTGTGCTCAACGCCAATTTCGAAAATTCCTCGAGTTGGAAAACAGTCACGAAGAAATGTTTTCTACCGTTTATCAAGTGTCTGCCTTATGCGATTCCAACACAGCACAACTTGAACGCGCTCACGTGCACTGCATTATCTGTATCCCAAGATACATCCTCGCCATCGATGGAGACCGCCGTTTGGTTTCTGCTCTCTAGCTATAGATTTCTTGAAGGTATGTTAGAAGGGTAACTCTACAATTTTTATTGTCCTCATTTTTGTCGTACAGAAGTACGACCGCTCTTCCCTCTCATCCCCAGAGTTTGACTCGTTAAAAGGCTGGCTGTCGGGGCTTAGGACTCGGGAATCTAGGCGGATATTGCAGCCCAATATCGGATCTTACAGGATTGAAGTGCATGATTTTTATACAACAGATGAAGGCGAGTCATAATTAAAAACGATTGACTCCGACCAAGCAAAGGCACTCTGATGAAAGAAGGAACGGAAGCATTTAATGGATCCTGTCAAGAGTATGAGCGTTAATTGTAGTACAAGTTGGTGTTAGAAATAGACAATAATGCACAAATCAGTAGCTATACTGATGAGTAACAATAGAGTCAAATCTCAAATGCGCAACAATGACAAGTATGAGTGAAAATAGTAAATTGCTTCTGTAGACTCCAAATCTTGTTCTAGTGTCTTTGTTTCCTCAGACATAGTAGGAATACTGGTCTTTTACATGGCTAAGTGTCTAAAAATGGTGAGGCGTGACTATAGGTGTCCACAATATTGCGTCAAAACACCAAACCTATAATTACGTGACAAATTATATATCACCGGAACCGTCTCAACGAGGGGATTCCGGATCAGTGATCAGAATTTGAATAACTTTACTCTACAAGAAGTTATTAACAGAACAGTGTGCAAAAACACCGAAAAGAGCGAATTCTAACTAAGTGTCCATTTGTACAAGTCCAAATATCAAGTGTAGAACATTAGAAACAAAGTGTTTAATCACAAAAACTAACAGTTGGGGTGTGCGCGAGGTCGCTTGCATACTGGAACGCGCCGGTACAGCTTGTAGAAAAGAGTAGATGTAACTTCAAATGTGAATAAAAACGCCACTCCTCCAGCAGTTAAACATATGGTCGCCTGACACGCCTCGAGTCGACACTCCAAGCACCTCGAATATCGAAAGCAAGTGAGGCGATGAGAGGCGGGGTATCGAGCTCTGCGTAGCGTAACACATAATGCATGCTTATCAGAATGGCGGTTATATATATACGGAACAGGAGCAATTCAAAGCAGCGAAGAGGTTGTCATATTGGACCGACGTAAAGACCGAAATACTATGTGGTGAGTGAGAGGCTTCTGCAAACAAGGCTGTTGATAGAAAGTGAAATTGAAGTCGAGATCGTAAGCGGAGGCTCCGGAGAGAAAAGAGACGGGGACAGCTGGGACCTGGATTGAAAATGGGAGTCGTACAATCACACATCTTTCAAGGGCACATGGTCTCCTGATCTATGGTGTTGTCTGCGGATCGACATCGTTTCCGTCGCTAAAATAATAGGCTCGATGCCAAGTGCATGTCGTGCGCTGAGTACTGGCAGGCGGGCCTTTGAAAGAAATGTGGATGTATACGAAGATACGGATGTGGGTGTATATGCGAGTGGTGGGGCTGTGTTACGGCTAACGATAGCCTGAGGGATGGGGTTGTATGCGAGCGGGAGACAAAGTGGGGTATATCGATGCGGCGCCTGTCCCGAATTACATCAAGCTGGTCATCCAAAGGCCTACGGGGAGTGATGATGAGCAGCTTGTGCGCTCGAGTACAGCCGAAGGATGCAACAGGCGTGCACAATGAGCGTGTTCATAGGCGATGAAGCTCACATTTAAATGTGATCCCAGATCAATACCATCGTACGACCTGGAAATTGGATGATCGGATCAGCGCTTGAGCCTCGAACACCAGAGCATCCCCAAACTCAGAAAGACGTACCGGTCTACATCCTCTCCAGCGGCTGCAAGCTCAACAGTCCATCACAGCGCACCGCCCAATACCTCCCTCGGAAACTGAAAAAAATCATCTTCGCTCGCGCCCTCTACTCATCCTCCTCCCCCTTCATATCAACCGCAGCCCACGCACTGCTGATCGCATGCGCCAGTCTAAACGTGAATGCCACTATGCCACTCGGCTTCTGGGTCTTCATTGCAGTCTTCAAGACGTCCAGGTATGTGGCCAGGAGGAACGCAATACTGCATATGCGCGTGTAGGACAGTCGGAGTGCATATTGGGGGTAGGGCCGGTGCCGCCTTTGAAAGATTTGACGCGGACCCAGTTGAATGTGTATTTGTTAGTTCTGGACCGAATAAATTTCTGAACGTTAGCATGACGAAAAGAAAGGGGAAAAGGCCAACGTACCTCCATATCGTGGCTCTTCACCTGCATAATCCCAGTCTCAGCGCTGTCTGCTCTAGATCCACCACCGCTTTATACTTCTCATTCTCCAATGTCTGCGCATGAATCCCATTCCCTGCATCCTTGATAATATCAATCACATCCAGGAACACCGCCGTGCCCTTCGTTATACTCATTTCCCTGCACGGGCCTGTGTTGATGTGCACGAGTGAGAGATGCTAAGGGGAAGTCCGTTAGTTCGAGAATGAATTTTGTGAGATGGAAGTCATGTTGGGAGGATACAACGTATATGGCTGTCGAATTTGTATTTCTCGTAGCGCTTGATCGCACCAACGATGGTCGCATATCATGTAGATGGATGTTGCATCTCGTATCCAACCTATTCTTCCGGTTGGAGCTGTGCGGTGTGGGTGTGAGTTGAGTGTCTTTACTTGTATGAATACATCGGAGAGTAGGAAGACGTACGATTACGATGACTTCAGCCGCTGTCTCTTTGAACTTCCTGGGGTTGGAACTGGGGAGCGCAACCGTAAAGTCCTCTCTCCTCTTACATATTTCGTATGCAGCTCCAATCTCTCTAGAATAAATGTTCATGTAACACTGTGGCAGATAGGTATTAAAATAGGTATAGAATCTATCTGATTTGCTAGCTGTACGGCTTCCACCATCATTCATTGAAGCACAGAATGGCCTCCGCTTTTGCATAATTTTAAATTACCATTGATTCAAAAATCTATGCAACCTTTCCATGGACAGAAGATTTGAGTTGTAGACTGAGGAGAGCCACATACAGTATCATTCCTTGGCTGCCATTTTCCCGCCCCACTTAGAGAAACACAATGTATGGACTGATATATTTTATCGTAAATAGCTCTTATATAATCTCTGCTGTCCCATTTTTCTTTGACATTGGCCCCCAGTCTTTTTTTTTAATGGCAAGGTGTCAATCTAATCTTAATTAATACTGTACAACACCAAATACATGGTCAAACCTTTGATTGCACTTCATTTTTCTCTTCAAGTCTTCTGAAATTCGAATTATTCTGAGACCGTACAACCTGCGGCAGCATATTTCTGAAGATTTTTGTAGTGTGTAGATCAGAGCTAATAGAAAATTATTACATTGTATTTATATACTTGTTATTGCCTAAATTGGTGAAGTGCGGCACACTGACTCGAGCTCAACTTGAGAGTTGTAAAGAGAATGTTATGCTTCTTGCGGGTACTCTATGACTTCAAAACCTAGATAGATAGTGACAGAATAATATATTCTTTGATATATTTGACTCAAAATAATTGTTTAGGCCAATGTTAAAAAGCACCTTTGGGCCATAAATCAACCAAGATTTGCAATGGTTCATAACACCACATTTTAGCAACTTTCAAACCCATTTTGCAAACAACCTCTTACATCTAAATATTTCATTAGAATTTACTCTGGAGTGCTTGCTGATTATGCCTTCACAGTTATGGAACTATATGAGCTATAATAACTTAGGAATCTTGATTATATGTTTCACAGAGAGCCCGAAATCACCACAGGCTACCATATTATGACAATAAATATCTTTACCATCATTGGAATTGTCTGTAAAAAGATGCTTTAGAATCAAAGTATCTGGAGCTTTCTAATGATGTTTTTATCTAGCTTATCCGTTGAAAGGGTGTAAACCATTCTGAGCTTACAATTCATAGTGAGATACAGAGGCCCTTATTTTTGATTGTTATCTGTAATAAACTAGTACATTATACTAGTGAAGGGTAGGAGATACGCCAGACTATTAGGCTTTGAGGCTTTACTTCCTAGTGGGCCAACAAGAGTAATAGACCTTACAAACTAACTAAGGTGTAGTGTGGCCTATTAATCAGTGCTACAAATCAAAGACTACCTTTAGTTTCCTACACAGCTATCAAAGCAACCCCTAACCGAAGCGTCCGGGCGATCGCCCGCTCCATTGATCATACTATTAGTCCCATGCAAAGAAGAAACCCTTAAGAAATGACCTTGGCTCTTACAAGGGGTAACACCCACCAGTGTCTTACAAGCGATCGCCAAGTGATGAAAACCTTATAATTAGCAAAGCGATCACTGTGTCCAGGCCTCACAAAGGCTGTTCACTAAATTAGGCGATCAACCGCTCGGGGATCAGGCATCACTGCGCCACACGGGTGATCGCCCCATGGACCGAATGTATTGGCAAATTGAAATCTTGTGTACAACTCAGCATATGGCGGTCTACTAGATCCGACTATAAAAACTTGTAATTTGCAATACAGCCAACGTGAGTGAGCGATTGCCCAGCCAGCGATCGCCACACGATACTAGAGGTAACTTGCCTCATGATAAGGGCACCTGCTGTTCCAGGGGGTCCTAAACCAATAGCAACTGTGCTGGGAACCTTGGGAGGGTTTCCTAGGAAATATACCCCTAAGTAATCTAGTCCCGACATGCCTTAGCCGAGCCATCTGATAAAATAAGTCGGGTGATCGCTACCCAAGAAGGCACTGCCGCATGGACAACCATGTTATCTTCAAATAAGCGCCGTAGCCCAGGCAAACTAGTACTTTCCACTATTATAATTGGTGCAGCAAAGGCTAGGCAGCACGCGGTTCATTTCCTTCCTTTTCTCTTAGTCTCTTTCAATTATCACAAGCCAAAGTATCTATTTAGTCTATAAAAACAGTCCTGTATCTTAGAATAGGAACCAAGTAATTTACACCCCAGATTTGATATCAGAATTTACTCTGAATAAGAATTCTAGTGTTAACACTTCGAGGACTAGTGATTTGTGTGATAAGAGATCGAACACTGCAGTTCACCTTAAGCAATTAGGGCGTTACCTGGTTTCGTGAGCGATCGCCATTGTGATATTCAACATCAGGTCTATTAGACTTGATAAGCAGGCTTTTATAAGTCATCCGTGGACTGCCCTGGGGATTGTTAAGTACGGATTGGAACCCTATCACGACTAGCGATTGCTCATAGTAACTAGGGACAACTGTCAGAGAACTCCGACTGTTCAGGACGTTGCCTATAGTAAGACTGCCCTGGGGATTATTAAGTACGGGTGGGAACCCTATAAAGGCTAGTGATCGCTCATAGTAACTAGGGACGACTGTCAGAGAAATCCGACTGTTTCAGGACGTTGCCTATAGTAAACTAAGGACTGTGGACTAGTGTGCCGTGCCAATGAATTTGCTGCCCAAATGGCCACTCTACAACATGAGTCCTCAGTGGCACTCAAGCTCACTGCCCAAGCCATGTCCCATGCATACAACAAATCACATTGTCCTGCCCCTGTTTTCCACCCAGGCAATCTCGTTCTCCTTGATATCTCTGACATCAAAACTTCACGCCCTTGCAAGAAACTTGACAACAAGCACCACTGCCCTTTCAAGGTCATTCAAAGATCAGCCTTCAATCTTACAAACTTGAGCTGCCTGCTGGATGGTTGATTCATAACGTCTTCCACATCTCAAAGCTACATCCTTTCATTTCCCCTGTTTTCAACGCACAACCCCTACCCTCTTTGACTCCCATCGCTGCCGCAAACATGCCCACTTGTGCTGTCGCTTCTGTCATCTCCCATCATCTTCTATGCAGCGGTACCCAATTCTTGGTCATCCTTGAGGGGTCTACAGATGGTAATTCCATCTGGGATACTGAGCTGGCCCTACATGGCCCCAACATCCTCATCGCTTCTTATAAACACTCTCACAACCTAACTTAACAGCCAAGTGGGACATTTTTTGAGGAGGGGGTGATGTTACAACCGTACCATACATACACGCTACATACCATATATAGACTGATCATATAGGGGTCACACCCCTATATAATCCAGAGTTCCACCTCCCTGTACCATAGTTTCTACCTTGCCAATACACTCCCATCTCCTCTTCTGTGTTGTCTCCACATCTCCTGAGTCCTTACCTGACAAGAGTGTAATCTGTAAATTTTAAAATGATATAGTGCTGCAGGTGCTGTGCATAGTAGAATATTCCAGTTCTCTATGCAAAAGAATGTTATTACAAGTAATCTACACAATAATTGTTCAAAAGTGGGCTGGGGATATATTGTGAAAATGTATAGTAGCATGAACATAGCGCTAAAGGTGGCATGCTTTTGTAGAGACATACCCAAATGTTTTCATTAGATATAGAAAGGGTGAAGTGATGAAATATTGATATTATATTTGGTATGGAGGTGTAGAGCACCAACTTAGCAAATCCCCGATGCACCGTGCTGTTTAGCTTTATGACTGACACATAGCAGCAGAGGGATTTGTGGATGTGTGGGTGCTATTTAAATAAAGATTTGGATAGAAAGATAGCACTGAGACATGTCTTTGTAATTGAAAATAGGTGATATACATACAGTGCTGTATAGGTAGTAAAGTTAATTTTTGAGTATAAAGCTGGAGTATGCTTTGCCCATGTAGTGGGTAAAATTAAAGAGAGTGTTAACTATTAGGAGTGGGAATTGACATTTGAATTTTAATGTACTATAGGATATAGATTGATGTGATTAATTCATCTACAGGACCAAAGTGGTGGGGGCTGGGAACAGCTATTTGGATTTTGATGAAAAAAGTGTAAGTTATAAAATTTAAAATGGCACAGTGCTGCAGGTGCTGTGTATATCAAGATATTGGTGGGTAATGAAAGGGCAGTCAAGTATTATAAGTAATAGAGGCAATAATTGGCAAATAATTGAGAGTGGTGATGGGCAGAGATGTAGATTGACTGAGTACAGGGGTGAAGTTGTGGTGGAT
Source organism: Psilocybe azurescens (assembly GCA_023853785.1). NCBI lineage: Eukaryota > Fungi > Basidiomycota > Agaricomycetes > Agaricales > Agrocybaceae > Psilocybe > Psilocybe azurescens. The sequence goes on from JAJIRX010000931.1 coordinate 62,149, forward strand.
TAGTTGGAGTGGGTGTAATATGGTTTTAAATTTTGGTTGGAGATTTGTGAGATTGTTAGCTAGAGACAGAAATGTTTACTGTTATTGACAGTCAGTAAAAAAAATGTGAGTATGGAGGTGCTACAAATGTCTATAGTGAGATAGAGAGATGGAGCAGTGATAAGATGTAGGCCTGAGGATGAAGCAGAAGTGGTGAGTGGGGTGAATGCTCTGTGATATGTTATGAAAATTGATTTTAGATTGTAATGTACTATATGGTGTAGATTAATGTGATTAAATTTTGTAGAATTAAAGTAGTGGAGTGTAGAGACAGATATTTTGGTTGTGAAGAGAAAGAGTGTAAGCTATAAAATTTAAAACAGCATGGCACCTATGGTGCTGTGCCTATGAGGTGAGTGATAGATAGTAAATGAGTAGTGCAGTATTGTATAAAATATAAAGTAGAATAATGGTTGATTGGGAGTGGATATGGGTGTGAATATTAAAACAGACATGGTGGCAAAGGTACTGTGGATTAGTTGGAATGGGTTTAATATGGTTTAAAATTTTTGTTTGAAATTGTTGAAGCAAAAGAAATTTAATGGACACAGAATATAGAGTGCTGTGCATAAATATTTGTGTACTTGTTCACTGTTATTGACTGAGTATATATAATTTGACTATGAAGATGCTGTGTATGCCTCCATAGTGGGATGCAAGAGTGCAACCCCAACAAGCTGTAGAACAGGCTGTGATGTGTGGGAGGATGAGCACAGCTCATCCTCCTCCCACACATTATATGAGGAGGTGTGAAGCAAGTGGGGATGAGCACAGCTCATCCCCAAGAGTGACTGCTATTATTATTATTTTCATGAGACATGGAGTGTCAATAAAAGGAGGGGATGAGCAAAGCTCATTCCCCAAGATATAATAATTGTAATTGCTATTATTTATTTTTCAATGAGGAGGGCGCGAGGGTGCCAACAAGTGGGGGTCTGGGAGCACAGCCCCCAGCAAGCTGTTGACCCTGCCATGAAGCACAGGGGTGAGCAAAGCAAATCCCTGATGCGTAGCAGTGGGTCATAAAGCTTGTATTTTATAATTTTGCATTTATTATAAATATCATGTGACCTGAATGGATTACTTAAGAGCTTATATAAGAAATATTATGTAATACTGACTAAGCATACAATATCATGTGATTTCAATACATTATTTATAAGCTTATGTAAGCAATTATTGAGATCTTTACCCTCACCCAGGTATTCCATGAAGTCCACCAACTCCGGCATGGAGTTGGTGGAGTCCACATGGAGTTTGGTGACTCTCTTTTGGCAGGTGTACCAGCCATTTAGAGGTGGAGGCTCCACCTGGAGTCCAGCTGGAATCCACTCATCCTTCATGTGGGCCAATGTGGAGGATGTGGAACTCTATGTGGACTCCATGTGGAACTTCATCTGGAGTTCCACATCCTCCATATGGATTTCATGTGGATTTGAGTCATAAATCATGTATATCAGCATGAATACACAATTTTAAAGCCAAATTCAAATGGACTCCAGGTGGAGGAGGTCCCCAGATTTTATTTATATTTTATTATATTTTATTATAGCCGTAAAAAAAAAATGCACCACCAGGAATTGAACTCAGGCATCCAAGATCACCAAATACAAGCAATATACCAACTATGCCATAAAGGCCTTGTTGTCTAACAAAAATTGATGCCCTACATATTGATTTGGATCATTTCTTGGCAATTTTCAGCAAGCATTAAACAACATCATGTGCGTGACTCATCGTTGCCATGTCGGTCCGTTGGTTACTCCGACCACCCCACCTTGCCTTCCCACCACCACCACCACCACCACCACCCTGCTGCTGCCGTTGTGCTTTGCCACCACCTCACTGTTGTCAGTCAGAGCCAGGCACCTGCCAACCTGACCCAACATGCAACACGTCACCACCAACCAAGACCATGCACGACAATAATGTGTCTGTGTACGATGGCAACGACACCGTGACATGCGACGCATTACTACTACTACAACAACAACAACACCAGACCAATGGGGAACGAGGGGGTGGGGATTGAGGTACAAGGTAAAGCGAGGTGAGTGGGGCACAAGGCGAACGAGGGGGAGGCGACGCAAATGAGGCCACAACACCATGTAAGTTGTGAATCCCATATACCGCCGCCACTAACTGCCCCCCCCCCCCTCCTTTTGATATAGGCCGATGACAACGCCATGTATGTAGCATGTACTGCAACACGTACAGTACGACAACAGCACGTACAATGGCGGGCACAACACGTACCAGCAGCAACAACAACAACATGCACGGCACGTACCGCAACACATACGACGCGAAATGGCTGCATGCATGATGGCCACAACAACAATGACAACACGCATAACAACCACAACGGACGGGGCCACATACGACAACCACAACGGACGGGCCACATACGACAACCACAACATGTGTGACAGATGCAGCGGCCACAAAGACGAGGACGACAACATGTACGGTGGATGTACCATGGCCACAACAATGATGGCACGTACAACTCAAACAACATACTGGCGGGGGCTATGACTGATATGATCACCCTCCCGCCCCCTTTTTTTTGATTTTTTACTTATTTTTTCACTTTTTTTTGTTTTTTGTTTTTGTTTTCTCTTTTGTTTTACATTTATATGTTTGTTCATTCATTTAATCCAAGTACATACGCTCCTGCCCAGCTTTTTTGTCTGTTATGTTTTTGTTTTGTTTTTTGTTTCAATGATGGATCTCACAACTAAATAATAATGTAGTACATAGCTATTAATATATTATATTATGCTCATGAATTTACACTAAGATTAAAAGACTAATATATTCCAGTTGAAATCCAACTGGATTCCATTTCATTTTATGTGAAGTTAAAGTTGAAACTACAACTGGAGTCCATCTGGAGTCCAGGTGGATTCTAATTGAACTCCACCTGGACTACAGTTGGACTCAAGTGGAATTATTTGGAGTCCACCTGGAGTCCACCTAGAGTCCACCTGAACTCCACCTATCAAAGTTAATTTTTTGAACATTTACATATGTTCCAGGTGGAGTCCATGTGGAGTCCACCACTTTATATGGAGTTGGTGGACTCCATATGGAATACCTGGGTGGAGGTAAAGTACACCAATTATTATATAATACTGACTAAGCATTGTATTGTACACTGAGTAAGTACATTATGAGAAATTCCAACCAGATTCCAACCGGTTCCGAGTGAGTCCGAGTGGATTCCAATTGGATTCCAACTGGTTCCAATCAGTTGTGACTGGGTCCAAGTGGTTCTGACCAGTACTGGTGGGCACTGTAAAGTACTGGATTCTGATCAGATTTGGATCAGACTTGATAACAGTGGAACTGGTCAGAAATTTTTGGACATTTCCCTGCTAATTTAGCAGAGACACTGCCAAATAAAATTCCAGTCAAAACTGGTTGGAGTCCAACTGAGTCTGACCAGTTCCAATCAGCACCTGTGAGAGAGTGTAAAGACCTCAGAGAAAGGATGGTTCTTCTGCTTGCATTTATTCTTCATTTGATGAGACTGGCTTATTGCTTTCTTCATTATTCATCATAGTTCTTCTTATTACTCATCATGGAATCTTACTTAGTCAGTTATCTCTAGAGTAGTATAAGTACTGCATGTTTTGTAGGTAGATCCCCAGCTTCAATCTCTTAGGATTTCCATTATCATTGGTGTGAACCTTCAGATCATTGATTTCTCATAAGTCTATCCTCTGCTCTCTTCTCATCCTCTGCTCTTACTCTCTTGCTTGTCTTTGTTGGTGGACTTGTCACACTGATTTTAGTGTTGCCCTGACAGCAAAAATCATTGATTGTGAATTCACTCTGAGACAGTGTGAGGCAGTGTGGGATGAAAAACCACTGTATTCAACTGAGGATTTCAAATAGAATCAAGGTCTTTACATGGCCCCCATTTTTTGGTCAGACTCGGGTTGGATTCTGTCAGACTTGCTATATTCAGAATGAGGATTTTTCTGGTCCAGGACTGCTGAAAATTTCCAGTGAGATTCTGGTGAGATTCTGGTAAATGTCTGGCTGGACTACAAGTCCAACAGACTGTCCACTGGAATAATGCCAAACCAGCAGTCAAAGTCCACTGGAAATAACTGGACAGGACCAATAGAAGTCCATCAGCATCCCATTGGAATTCCAATAGATAAGACCAATGGAATTCCAATAGACAAGACCAATGGAATTCCAATCGAAGTCCAACAGACAGCAAGCAGAGGGTTATCCATATTAGTATTAATAAAACAAAATATTAATAGAAAAATAGAACTTTGATCAATTAAAGAGATAGCACACATAGAACACAGTAGAGAGTATAGACTCAATAAACTGATACATTTTTCTGAGTGTACATGGTCCTTGTCAACAGAATTCTGTATTTTGTTCAGTCCACAGGGTGAGCTTTACAGTGTGGTCCAATGTGGCATGTTTGAAAGTCACATGACTCAAATGTTTGTGAACATGTGGCACAGATTCATTTCTTTCCACTCTTTCTCTCTTCCCCACCACCACCCACCTTGCCCTTCCCCCATCTTTGTATAGGCAGCTGTTCACAGCAAGGAATGAGTGCGGTGGGCTCCACCAGTAAGTTATCTGCCCTCTGTCAGCCAACCTGACCCAACAGAGAATGACAAGGACCGCAATGGCAATGACTACAACAAGGACATGTACAGGGTGACAGCGACAGCAATGACCAGGACCAGGACAACCACAATGAAGACTGCAACCAGGACCGCAGGGGCAATGGCAACCAGGACAGGGAGGACAATAGAAAGGGCAAGAGGGAAGAGGGAAGAGGACAACTGCAAGGGCAAGATCAAGGGCAACAAGAACAGGGCTGACTGAAACAAGGACAAGGAGGACAACTGCAAGGGGGAGAGGACAACCACAAGGGGGAGAGGACAACTGCAAGGGCAAGGGCAAGGGTAACAAGGACCACAAGGACAACTGCAACAAGGACCACAAGGACAACTGCAACAAGGACCACAAGGGCAAGGGCAAAGAGGACAGGGAGGACAACCACAAGGGCAAGGAGGACAACTGCAAGGACCACATTGACAACCACAACAAGGGCAAAAAGGGCAAGGGCAACAAGGGCAAGGGCAACAAGGGTAGAGAGGCTGACTGCAACAAGGACCATGAGAACAATGAGAGTGAAGGCAAGGATGACCACATGCTGCAAACATACAGACAATGTAAACAGATGCCACAAACAACAGGTATGGCCAATGACAACACAGACGTGTACCACAACATGTACAGCTGATGATAACACTGACATGTACAGAAGGCAGGCATGACCAACCACAACACTGACACGTACCATGACAGGGACCATGTGTATGGACAACAATGCAGCTGACAAGATAATAATGTAGTATATAGTTTTCAATATATTATATTACATTGTTACATGAATTAAAGCTAAAGGGCTTATGTAATGTCTGGCCAACTTGACAAGTTGCATGGTCAGTTATCTCTTTCTTCATCCACCACCATCTAAGCTCATCCTAGTGACCTAGCTTCCTTAATATGGCTCCCAAAGCTTTCAAGAACACTGCTACTGTCCCTAACTCCCTCCCAAGTCTCCAATTAAACCAATGACAGTCCACTGGATATCCACTGTATATCCACTGGACTCCACTGGACAGAGCACTCTTGGATCTGGTCTAATTAAGTCCTGAGAGTCTGGTGGAAGTCCAACAGAAGTCCAACAGAAGTCCAACAAACTGGACAGTCCAGCCAGTCCACCTGTTTTCTGTCTTGAAGTGACTTGACCAGACTTTGACCAGAATTTGGCCAGACTCTGACTGGACTGGTAGTGTAATTTTGTCAAGTCCAATGGACTGTCCAGCTAGGTTCATTGGAATTGGCTGGGTCCGTGAAAGTCCATTGGAGTCCAACAGTATGGGGAGCACTGTAAAGTACACATAGAATCCTTTTGTATTTATATATACTGTCTATCTACTCTTTATCTACAAATGAGAAATGAGAAAAGAAACAGAAAATGGTTGAGCAAGAGTGGGGCTGATGAGTATGTGCTGTAATGCCATATAGAACTATAAATCCTTGCAAGCCAAGATTTGTGTTGCACAATTTGCTTGTTATAGTTGGTCTTGGCATATGTGGTGTATTGCTTCTTCCTACTGACCAATTTAACACCTAGTTGATTTGTTATCTTGCTCTAACTCCTGAGTACAGTGGAAAATAAAATAGGTCTTCATATCTAATTTCCATGTGATAAGGCAATAGAAGTGTATTTTGGAATGTGTCTCTGTCTGGATAACACTGTTATATTGGTGCTTGAGTTGCATTGCTTTCTGGGCGTGTGCTTGAGGGGTTCCTCACACTGTTCCTGATGCTGCTGTTTCCAGGGGCTTGAATAAAATTCCTTCAAAATTAGAAAATACTTCTGATTCCAATTCTCCATTTAGTACTCCATCTACAATTGCTGATAGCAGTGAATACAATCAGTTTAAAGATGTTAAAACCCCTCAGAAAGGTATGTTCTACTTATTTTTCAACAATAGTAATTTAGTTATGCAATTTTAAATCATGGAGTCACACCAGGCAGGCCTAAATGAGTCAAGCCACTTCATTCTACTCACACTCCTGTTCAATTCAGCAAAAAAAAAAAAGCCAACCTCAAACCTCATAATTTAATAAGAAAGACATATATCTAGCTTATTTACCTGATGCTTTTTTTGTTTTTTTTTTGTTACAAAAGCACAGTTTGTAACTCAGTTGAAGACAGAAAGTAAATGGCTAAAGTCATAAGGAGATAGTAAGGAGTTGGATAACATCTACTTGGAATATACAGTGTGGATGGTGTGCTACTGTACAGTAGTAGAGGGGAATAATAAATATGCATAGGGGCTTGCCAAGGCCCCAGACAAAATAGAAAATGGCTTGGACTGATATAGTAGTTAGTAAAGAAAAGTTATTTTAGTGTATTCATGCCTTTTCATGCAAATTATTTCCCTTGACACTTTTGTCTTTACCCATAGTAAGGACGAGAGATGGTGGAAGAGAATCAAGATCACAAAGATCAATAAGTAGTGACACCAGGGGCAAAGTCCAGCCCAGTTGATTTTCAACCGGGTCCATCCCCTTGTGTGACAGTGGTGCAACAGTGGTGCAATGGTGAATGGTATTAGTAATACAGACTAATTTAAATTATAAAATTATTTAAAACATGTGAGTGTGTGAACTATTCGCACCGAAAGTTGGCCGAATGACAACAAAGAAAGCAAAATCTGAATTGCCAAGCATTGTCAAACTGCAGCAAGGCAAGTTTGCATGTCGTTGGGAGCCAGAATGAGGTCTGGTAAGATTACTTTCTTCCCTTCCACCATCTCCAATGTCTGATGTACCATTTGGGAATGCAAATCCTCCAACTCAACTACTTCTCAAACTAATTCTATTTCTGGCTGACCACTCAAACGGAAGCTCCTCCCTGTACAGCCACGATCAGAGCCCATCAATCAAGATCCTGAGCCTGGTGAGGATAATGCTGACAATGCAGAAGGTGGTCCTAGTAATACATCAAAGAAAGCCTGACAAAGCAGTGCCATCTCCCTTCGCTCTCCATGCAAAGAGAGTTTCAAAACCCAGGAAGGCAAATGACTGGCATACTAAGAAGAAGGATATTCCTCCTGAGGCTTCAAAGACAAAGGCAATGTATATTATTTTTTCAGTGAAATAAGACTCACAATCTGCAATGATTTTAGCTTGCTCTCGAGACCCATATCCGTGCACTCTGGGGTCTGACTACCCATAAATCTGTGCCTTCCGAGGTCTTTACACGGCCCCCCATTTTTTGGTCGGACTCCGGTTGGACTCCGTCGGACTTTCGATATTCAGAATGACAATTTTTCTGGTCTAGGACTGCTGAAATTTTCCGGTGAGATTCCAGTGAGATTCCGGTGAATGTCCGACTGGACTACAAGTCCAACGGACTGTCCAGGCGGACTGTCCACTGGAATAATACCAAACCAGCAGTCAAAGTCCACTGGAAATGACTGCACAGGACCAATGGAAGTCCATTGAAGTCCATTGGAATCCCACCGGACATGACCATTGGAATTCCAACAGACAAGTCCAACGGAATTCCAATGGAAGTCCAATGGACAGCAAGCACAGGGTTGTTCAAGGTCTTTACTGTCCTTTATTATAATTTATACTAGTATAGAAAAAAAACACAAATGAGAATTGAACTCGGGCATCGGAGAACACTGAACACAAGCGGATAAACCAACTGAGCCACAAAGGCTTATGAAAAATAAAAAATTAGTTAAATACATACTAATGCAGCTGAAATTCTTGGCACTGCTCGGCACAGGCCAAACAATAACGCGCACGTGACATGTTGATGCCATGTCAGGCCGTTGTTGATTCCGACCCCAACCCTTTTCCTTCCACCACCACCACCACCTTGTTGGTCGGAGCCAGGCGAGAGCCAACCCGATGCGACAGAGGACAAGAACGGCTGCAATGGCCACACCAATGAGGACGACTGTGACGGCAACAACATGGATGCGGACGAGGACCACAACGAGGACTGCAAGGGCAAGGACAAGGACAAGGACAAGGGCAAGAATGGGGACGGCAGCGAGGGCGAGAGCAAGAATGAGGATGGCAGCAAGGGCGAGACAAGGAACGGCAAGAGCAGAGCGGAGAACGAGGATGGCGGCAGGGGCAAGGGGCAAGAACGAGGACGGCAGCAAGGGCAAGGGCAAGGGCGAGCACAAGGACGGGCGGCAAGAGTGAGAACGGGGACGGCAGCAAGGGGCGAGAGCGAGAATGAGGATGGTGGCAAGGGCAAGGCAAGGACAAGGACGGCAGCAAGGACAAGGACAAGGGCAAGGACAGGACAGCACTGACGGATACCACCACGGCAATGGCAAAGGCCAGGACAACAGGGAGGATGACAACACGCGATGACAACACGGACACGCATCGCGACAGGTATGGACTGCGACGACCGAGAAGGCACCGACAGGTACCAGGACAGGCATGGCGGATGACAGCCACGGACATGTACCACAACAGGTACGGACCGCAATGACACGTACCACCATGGCGACAGTGAGGACAGCAGAGACAACCCCCCAACACGCAACAACGGCAGCGACGCGTACCACAACACGTGGACGACACTGATGACAACACCGACGCGTACCACAGTGGGTATGGCTGACGACAACACCGATGCATGACACGACACATAAAATGATGGGTACGGCTGACCACAACATTGATAACACAGACAACGACACCACCAATGTACCTTCCGCCCCCTTTTCCGTTCTTTTCTTTTTTTTCTTTTTTGTTTCTTTTTTATTATGTTTTTATTTTATTTTTACCTGTATATAATCATGTAGTATATAGTTTTTAATATATTATATTACATTGTCACATAAATTTAAGCTAAGATTAAAGTATTCCAGTTGGAATCCAATTGGATTCCATGTGAATTTAAAGTCGGACTTAGTGAAATTCACAAAGTCAGATAATAATGTAGTATATAGTTTTCAATATATTATATTACATTGTTACATGAATTAAAGATAAGATTGAAGTATTATCCTAGTGACCTAGCTTCCTTAATATGGCTCCCAAAGCTTCCAAGAACACTGTGACTGTCCCTAACTCCCTCCCAAGTCTGCAATTAAACCAGTGACAGTCCACTGGACATCCACTGGACATCCACTGGACTCCACTGGACAGAGCACTCTTGGATCTGGTCTAATTAAGTGCTGAGAGTCCGGTGGAAGTCCATTGGAAGTCCAACGGACTGGACAGTCCGCCCAGTTCACCTGTTTTCTGTCTTGAAGTGACTTGACCGGGACTTTGACTGGAATTTGGCCGGACTCTGACTGGACTGGTAGCGAAATTTTTCAAGTCCAACGGACTGTCCAGCAAGGTTCATTGGAATTGGCTGGGTCCAGTGAAAGTCCGTTGGAGTCCAACGGAAAATGGGGGCACTGTAAAGTACACTGCTTTCCAGGATTTCTGCTGCTACTATGGCTCAGTACAATGTATGCTTTAATTCTGAAAGCCAGCTTGCAGCTTCAGTCACCGCCAGTCTTGTCAACAATGCTTCAACCCTCTTTGCGGTTAATACTAAGGTCTACGAGCTCTGCTCTTCACTTTCTCCTGATGGGCAAATTGCAAAGATATTTCCCGCACACCTGAAGAATTTCACCATCTCATGTTCCGCTCAGTCATCCAGATGGGTCTTTTGTCATGGGCACCTGATATTGCTGGCAACAATCCTGAATCCATGTATAATCTGCTACATGAGCATATTGCTCTCAAGACCTTCAAACAGATTTCTATTGCTGGCAGATACAGTCATTTTCCAGTCACCTTGAGCTTTCTTCCTAACTTTGCCCTACTTTGACGCTCTCTACCGTTCCTTCGTTTTTTCCTCTATGCAGAATATCTTGAAAACTGAAGAATGTTCACCAGGCAAAGTAGCTGCCAATGTTGAACTCTCTCTTGTATATGACCACAGATCAGATGTATGCTTCTTGTTATCCAAATTCTGTGGTATTCATGCTAAACTTGACATGTGCAAGACATGGAAAGATTGCAAAAAATGGATGGATCTTTCACAAGCAAAATTCATGCTGAAATATGGTGATGCTGTCCTGGAGCAGTATGACATGCCCACGGACAAGCAGATTGAGCAAATGCTCTTCCCCCTTTACCTCAGGATGAAGACGAGGAACCGGAGATCAGTACTGATGAGGACACCCCACCCCCAGACAATTTTGACAATATGGATACTGAAGGAGAGGAGGCGGGCCCAGTGGCCACAGTGGCAATGAAATTCTTCAGCTTAGACAATTCCTTTTACATTTTCCTTACTCACAGAACATAGAAATATATATATGTATTTATTCCAGAATGTATGTGATGACTACTGTAAGTGTACCCAGAAGACAATGACGGGGTCAGCAAACCACGCAGCACTTTTGCCATGGCTACAAAGATAATGGTGGGTGTGGGTAGGCCATGCAGCACTTCAGCTGCATGGTGAGAAGACAACGGTGGGTGTGGAGTGGGTGACCGCACAGCTAAATTGATGCTGTGGGGCAAGGGAGACAACGGTGGGGCAGGGTGAGGTGAACCAAGACGACGGAGGGGGTGGGCAGCCCCACGCAGCACCGCTGCTGTGTGGTGAGGAGACAGCAGCGGGGTAGGGGTAACATGACACAGTGGAGAAGGTGGGCGGCCCCATGCAGCACCGGTGCTGCATGGCAATGAGACGACGGGGTGGCGCAAACCAAGACAATAGAGGGTCAGCAAACCATGCAACACTTTCACTGCATGGCTATGAGATAACAGTGGGGCACGGGTAGGCCATGCAGCACTTCAGCTGCATGGCCAGAAGACGACGGTGGGGGTGGAGGTAGGTGACCCACCCAGCTAAATTGATGCTGCGTGGCGACAAGATGACGGTGGGGTGGCAGTGGCATGACACAACAGAGGGGTGGTGGCCCCACACAGCAGCAGTGCTGCATGGTGAGGAGACGACAGTGGGGCCAGGGGCAACCCAACACAATCGAGAGGTTGGGGGAGCCTCACGCAGCACCGCTGTTGCATGGCAAGGAGATGATGGCAAGGTAGGGGCCCCACGCAGCACTGCTGCTACATGGCAAAGAGACAATGGCGAGATGGGGGCAACCCAACATGACCGAGGGTGGGCGACCCCATGCAGCACCACTGCTGCATGGCGACGAAATGGCAGCAGGGCAGGGGCAACCTGACACGACGGAGAGGGTGGGGGGCCCATGCAGCACTGCTGCTGCGTGGCAAGCAGATGACGGCAGGGTGAGGGCAAACCTAGACAATGGCCGGGGTGGGCAAACCCACGCAGCAGCTGTGCTGTGTGGCGAGGAAAACATGCTATTTAAACAGATATTCATTCAAAGAGAAAAGAAAAAAAAGGCAACATACTTTGTGGGTCTCCCTTCCTGAGGGTCTCCCCCTTCCCTTCTGCTTCCCCTGTTTACATCCTACATGGCACCAGCCTCAGCTAGGCAAAGAACTTACACTAAGCAGTGCAATGTTGATGATGGTGGGTGAGAAAGAATCACATGGGACAGTGATCTAATTACGTACCATACGGAATTTGAATTAATTATGATGTGATGTGTCACACGGCCCGAAAGAGACTCGGCGAAAAGGCAATTATGTAGTGCTCGTCACGGTGTCAAGCGAGGGCCCAACAATGTCGTGTGAGGTACAGTGTCAAGTGGACACCACCCTGGTACACTGCACCCTGGCACACCCTCGCCCCTCGCGGGGCGATTTTTGATTTCGGCAGCCGGTTTTCAGCAAATCTGGCGTCGGCTCCCGTCATTCTAATGCACTTTCTGTTGGGTACTTTCATCCCATTCTGGACACTTTTTACCATCCCTGGTATACCAATTTAGGATGAATTGTGGGGAGAATTGGCAGGGGGGAAGGGGCGGAGGTCCGATTGAGGTAAATAAAATATAAAACAGAATTCGTACTCGTCATTTGTCTAGCATGAATGCTCGTTTGAGAGATTGCAGTAAAACAGATGGTAAAATGGTTCCTCAATTTATGCAGTTTCTAGTACGGCCTCCGCCACAAGGTGTTGAAGTGCAGTACGGCTTCCGCATATCTTAAAATGCTCTACATATCCAATACATATTTGTTATGCAGCTCACTTGGCAAATCAATTGAAATTTGAATGAGATTGGATGGAATCGGGCCGCATTGACTTGCTCACCGGGCTTCATCTGAAGCACCACGGGTGCCGCGGTATGTAAATATTGAGCGGCTGCCGTCCCGCCTTCTATTTACTGCCTCGCCCTAGAGCAGCTCCATAACCTGTATATATATAATGGAGCCGTTCTGGTCTCCAAAATTAAGATTGGCAACCGGGGAGCTGCTTGAATTGATCATTAGTCGCCGCCACTGGAACTGTGAATCAGCAACCGGTTTTATGCTCAGCGGATGCCGGAAGACTTTCATAAATTGAATATCGGCAGCCGGTGCGGGTATGGTGATGGATGACCCAGAAATTTGTGTGGCGGGCTCCGTAGGGTTTTCAATTATTTGCCACCGGTGCCGCAGGTGAAATCCAGAATCTGGGAATTGGGATGGAACAGAAAGCGGTTGCCACAGAAATTTAGATTACACCATAGGCTGCCGTAACTTTTGGAAACGGTAGACGCCATCCAGTTCGGGAATATGTCGGGCGCCGTCATTGTCGTTGTCTACTATGTCTGCCCGTCTGTTGCTCATATTTTAGTATACATGGGTGAATCTCAATATGAAATAGTTCCAAAATTATTCCCAAATAAAGTGGAGCGCATAACAACGCACGGCACCGTCGCCGCCGCTTTCTATCATTCAACTGTCTCAACTCATAGCAATTCAAAGTTAGTTTGGAATATAATGCGGGGCCAGTTGCACCTTCTCTTTGTGTACCCCGTAAACACATCAATAACGCATTTTGAATCTTTAATAACAAGCAGTCACTTGAAAACAGCACAGAAATACTAATTCATCATTGACGGTCAAAATGTCTCTAGTTACTTTACAAGGTTTACACTAACTAAAATCCCAGGGGTGTCTACCTGGTACAGGTTTCAAAAGATCGAGGAGTTCGCTGCTAAGACGATTGTTAACTTCGTTAAGAGCGTTTCTATCATTCGAAGAAGTGGGGAATCGACGAATCGACGAAGGGCCTGGTTCCATCGACATTGAAGAGGATGCACATGGTGAACTGGGGATTGAAGAACTAGGAAGAGGGCTGGCCTCTCGGAAGGGGCTTGATAGCCTTGTGGGAGTCGAGGGGCACTTTCAACGTTACTTTCATAATTATCTTGTACTTGCGATGTTTGTGAAGATGTAAAAAGTGTAAATCGGGGGGCCGGGGCCCCAGATATCGGGAAATGGAGCCGGGCGCCGAGGCATATTATCGTTGATGCAGAGGTCCGCTTTTGGTTTTCTTTTCGAGTTTCTGATGAAGTAATCGGAATCCACTATGGACACCGGGGGAGTCAAGTCGCTGATGTACTCTTCACTTTCATCGTTTACAACCTTGTCTCTGTACTTCTCCTCGATGGCCATTTTCATAGTTGCCTCATCGAATATGTCTTCGTATTTGAATAGATTTGTAAAACCATTAGGGTTTGGCGGTGGGGTGTCCAACAACTCCTCGTCGGACTCCGGTTCAATTAGAAATTTCTTTTATCTTTGACCCTATCCGACTTCTTAATTCTTGTCGCCGCAGCTGAAGGTTTAGAATTCTCCGGCGTCCGTCGAACTTCGGTTTCAAGAGCCCTTTCCCGAGCTTTCTTGTATTCCAAGAAGGCCTCGACACGGAGATCCACCGCATATTTCCATGGACGAAGGATTACGGTAGAGGGACTGAGGGGAGCGACATATCCTTCCTTGGCAGCCGCTTTCAGGTCGACCGGGAGGAAAACATGATTGGGCTTATATACTTTGTCATAATAAGCTCTTGCATAATCCCAACGATCCTGTTCTGCTTGGATGTTGACCACCGGTCTTTTTTCGATGGCACGTTGTTGGCAATTGGAGCAAGATCTGGAAGTGAAGACTCCTGCACAAAGAAGGAACCGCTTCGCAGCGTTAGGCCCACCGGTGACTTCATGGAGGCCGCACCCAATGTAACAGAATCGGATTGCTGAGAGTCGGCCGTGGCTGCATCCGTAGCAATCACACTGTAAGGGCTTTCATCACTAACGTGAGGTTGCAAATTTTCGGTGTCCAGGGTGGATTCTGAAGGGAGAGGTGTGCACTTGAGACCAACAATAGTTGGCAATTCCATAGCGGCCGCCAAGACATGTGTGTCCTGGAGAGGGTACCCACACCTTCACTTGTTCCTACACTGGATGGCAACACAGTGGCAATTTCTGTATCGGTGGCAGGCTCAACTTGTAGCGCCACATAATTTGTAGGAGCAACTTCCAGGTACACGGCAAGAGCTTTATCGCTTGCTGGGGCGGAATAAGAATATGGCGTGATCGTGATGGCTGCAGTGCAAGCAGTTCCCTGAACAGTACCGGCCTCCGTATCAGTTGCCAGGGATGCAATGGTCGGAACCCGGGCAGCTGCTTGCACAGTACTTTGTGTTGGGATGGTCACTGACATGATGGCTGGGCATTTACTTTGATTCTTTGAAGAAATAACCTCGCCGTTTATCGTGACTAGCCGAACCTTCCCCAACATCCATTGCTCTTCATAACGATTCTTCGCTCGGTAAATTCGCGAAACTGCACTACCGAAAAGCCAGGGCAGGCAAGGACTTTCTCAATGTTGACATGACGAGAGTGTATAAGACTGCAAACAATTTTTCAGATTTCATTTTCACAAAGGACATTCACGAACATACGTAGACAATTTCATTAAACCGACAATAGGGCCGGCTGTGACAGAAACCAAGTCCCTACCAGGATCCACCATGTCGTCAGGATGAGGTATATGGACCTTGGAAAAGTTTATGCCCTCCATATCTTCATGGTGCGCAGTAATTGAGCATTTCATTGGATTGACAGGTTCGCAGGAATGGGATATCTTTGAGTTTGATGTATTGAGGTTTCCAGAGTCCATAATAATAAACAGAGCTTTTGATTTAGTAGGAGTAGGTAGAGAATTAACGTTATCAGGATGTAGGATGATCGACAAGAAGAAAAAAGTTCCCAGTGGAAGGTGACCACAAATAAAGACAATTATTTTGATATCCCTTGGTTATCCCTTCCAGCTTATTGATCTCTTGGCATCCGGGCTCTGGAAAGAAGCATTGTAGATAGTTTTATACCAAAACGGAAGCCGTGTGAAATCACTGGGCGCCTATTTTGTTGATGACGGCGGCCGCCAGAGTCATCAATCAGTCATTCCAATTGAGACGTCAGTTTGTACGTGCATGCCAGGCTTTTTACACAAAGCTGCACTAAGAATGCGTTTTTTTGCAACGGCTTTCCCATTTTCCCCATGAAAATTTGCCGTGCCAATTATCCCACTTGCGTAGTGGGCGCAACTGCCCACCAGTCAAAGACCAGTGCAAAGGCGGCGGTTATATTTACAAAAGTATGTGGCCACCGCCTTCAACCTGCCGCTTTCTTTGTCTAAGAAGCTGAATCATACTGTTTTCATGAATTAAGTGACCAAAACTGCATTATAATTCTGTATATAGTATAATTTTAACGTGGGGGCCAAATGAACAACCAGACTACTCACGGGCCCCCGGCGTAGTAAATGCAAACAAAAACTAAATGTAAAAGTCCCAAAAAAGACAGGCGATGTCCGACAAGAAAGCCCAGCACGACGGAACGACAAGACAAAATATATAACAAATATGTCGCCGAGAGGGTGCAGAAAAAGTACACGCCATTCCTACATTTTTGTTTCTTGGATGGGCTACGTCCAGCAACAGTCGCGGTTGCCTTGCGTTTCAAGGCGGCCCCGCTCCATCTTCGTTGGTAATTCCATCCGTGCTGTCAGGCCTGCGTAGAAGACGCTTACGGGAAGCGATATAACTTTCACGGACTTTGGGCATGTCCCCATCATGACCGCTGGAACCGTCGTTGTCTGATCCGCGGGCGCCGTTGTCGATGCCGCTCGACTCGCCTTCAGATGCGTTTGCATGCGGTTGCTGAAGGGCGTCCTCAACGTCGGTCGCACCTTGCACGTCGTCGACCAGCCTGTCGTTGTTGTTTTGGGCGGATGCCAGCCGGTTGACAGTTTCCTTCAACTTCTGAAATTCCGACATGAGGTGCTTGCTGTCGTCCCTGACCACTCGAAGGCTAGAGACAATGCTCATGAGGATTCCTCCGAAATCCTCGGGCATTGCCCACTTCCTCTCCATATCTTCCAGGATCCGCCTTGCTGCTCGAGCATTGGGATTAAACGCCTCCCCTGACAGATCATCTGCCATCTCGTAGTTGATTGTCGTCCCAAAACCTAGAATGGGGGACTTCGCCACTGCTAACGGGCACTTCTTCTTTTAGCGTTGCACTCCATACAAGCATGGGCGCCGTTGTCCTTGTCGACCATGACTAGGCATGGTATTTGTGCTCTAATGCACGACCTACAGGCAACCTCTCCTTCAGTCCACTCCCTGACCTTTGATGACCTGGCCGAGGCTGCTTTGATGACGCGAGCGGCCCCGCTTGCATCCCCTCGACTGCGGATGTCGACGGAGCCGGTCGACGAGCACTGGAATTAGATGCCTCCATTCTTTGGATAGCCGGACGGGTCCGACGAGTGGTGGTGGGAGAGCGGCCGCCCGCTGGATGTCGACGCAATGGGTGGCTCTTGAGCCGGTCGACGAGCATTGGAGAGCTTCGAGACGGGCGCCGGCCTCTTCTTCGACGGGACTTGACGTGTACACTTCGCGAATGTCCTTTTGGTTTGAATCTACAAATATATTAGTTTTTGTACTAGAGGAAATTAAATGCTTACTTTCTACTTCTTCTGAGTCCTCCTCGTCATCACTCTCCATCCTCGATACTTCCTTCCCTTTACCTTTCTCCATCCTCGATACTTCCTTCCCTTTACCTTTCTTCATTGTCGGACGGTTTCTTCGCTTGTTTAGATTACCCTCCTCCTCATCACTGAGGACAGGATTTCTCGTTACTGTCGCCTTTCTAAGCGGGATCTCCACAACCATGATCTTCGAATGCCTTGAAGGGTTTGATGAGTTGGCGGCGGCCGCTGTTGGGATAACAGCGGTCGCCGGTTCTGTCTGCACTTCATCGGGCGCGGCGGCAGCTTCTCTCTCTGCACTTCATCGGCAGCGGCGACGGCTGCCTCAGCTATAGATCCGTCATGTTGGTCTCCTGTACAGATATAAGATAAGTTTCTGACCACGACGGATAACTTACCACTCAGCACTGCGGGTGCCGCCTTCGAATGATTGCTTTGCTCATCTGCTCCCATCTGTTTGTCTTTCCCCTCTTCTTTCTCGAATGCTAAGACTAAAGCCCGGACTTGCTCATATCTAGGCTTGAGCCTTTCATTGCCGTTCGGCCCTTGTTGATACCTTGCGTCAGGGTCGTGTAGACATCGAACCAAAGAGCACTGTCCGGCTCCGGGAGTTGCCATGTTCAGAGGTGTGCAGCCGATATGCCCTCCTCTGTAAATAGACCTGTTATCACTGGCTTTGACGTAGATACCGTGGTTATATACTCACCAGTTGTTCAAAAAGCTGCTTTAATTCACGCTTGTATTCCTCCGGGTCGATGGTAATTACACAAAGCTTCTTGTGAATTTGATTGATAATTTCCGAAGACATTAAAGCAGATGGAGGAGAAGAAGATGAAGAAGCGGAATATGTGATAACGATTAAAATGAGCGCAGGCGTAGAAGATTGTTCAACTTCGGCGCCGCGAGAAGTAAAACCAGTTACGAACACGAACAATCACATCATGTGACCTGAGCGACATGACTTGTGCCGAGACTCATGTCAATCAAATCATGCGACTGCACCGCCACCTATTTTGTAAACTCGTTGTCTTGGTCTAAATCATAATCTCAAAACACACGTCTTTTCAGTAGCAATCGTTGTAGATCATTTTTAGCCAAGGCGGCTGCCGGATGAAGTAAGTATATGTTAGTTTGGTGAAGCGGGGACCGAAGGATTATCGATCACTCATGCTTTATGTGACGTCAGTTTAAAAGGCCGTGCCAAGGATCAATTAATTAGCCAAGGCGGCCTCCGGATGAAGTTAGTATATATCAGTTTGGTGAAGCGGGGACCGAAGGATTATCGATCACTCATGCCTTATGTGACGTCAGTTCAAAAAGCCGTGCCAAGGATCATTTATTTTGGAAAATTGCACATAGATCAGGATATCGTTGTTGTACACTGCAATCATCTTTCTCTTTACTCAGCAACAATGGGAATACGTCGTGCCCGAATTATACATCCTGATGACAAGCAAAATAGCGACCCAGAAGAAGAGACATGGCTTCGTCTTGGTAAAAGAAGAAAGAAGTTGGGAAAGAGCAGAGTGCAAAAGGAACGAAGACGTGGGCCTTTGCCCGAATTTGCTCTGCCCGAAGAAATTGCAATCGAAGACTCACCATTCAGCCACGAGGGACTTACTGACGAGCAGTTGATGAGCAATCTCAAGCTCTGCCTGATGTACGCTCCGGCGGAATATCTCAAAACGACTATCTTCGCGAGTGGTTACCTCGACGCAAATCTTATCTGCAGACATTGTTAGAAATGGAAGCCCCGGCTCACATTGGCGAATGTCAAAGGTGTGGAAGTTCGCCTGGAATATGGCGATGTCGCAATTGTATCGGAGGCCGGATGACATGCACTCAGTGCTGTGCAGAGGCCCATAATCTCTTGCCTTATCATCGCGTCGACAAATGGAATGGACATTTCTTTCAAGTTGGAGCCCTATGGGAAACAGGACTACAGCTCTATCTTGGACATGGCGGCATCCGGTGTCCGTCAACACAGGATGGGGAACATCATTTGTCCGATCAGTGGCCACCGCTTCTGTCTCTGAGGAAGATGAATGGGGTGATGCAGAAGAGGAGGCGGGGGCCGAACCACCTGAAGGACAAGAGCCAATGTTTGAAATACCGGTTCCTGGGACACATCCAAACTCACTTCCCCTTCCACCACGCTATGATACCTACAATAATCCATTCATGACGATTGTCGATATCAGTGGGATTCACCATCTGCCTGTGGTTCACTGCTCTTGTCATGGACCAACCGCACTTCAAGATCTCAATTATCTCAAACTCGGCTTATTTCCCGCAAGTTTTAAAACCATCCGAACTGTTTTTACTCTTCAGGTCTTAACAGACTTCCGTCTATCGAATTTAGAATGCAAAACATCAGGATACCAATATTACCAAAAGCTTCCACGCCTAACATGCCCTGCATTCCCGAAGGTCGTTATAAATCGGTATCGAGAGCTAAGAAGGGTCAGTCGTCAATTCAGAAATCTCAAACTATGGAAAATCTATGGGCGTGGTCATGATGCTGAATGTCCAGAAGACAAATCGGCGGCGATGGTCAGTGACGAGAACTCAGCCGTTATACCCGTCACAACCCAGCACGGTGCTGCAATCGCGGATGCCGTCTCTGCATCCATTCCAGGAGTGTCGAGTGCCGCCCCTACGGCCACCGACCACACCTATAACTGCGCTAAATTTGCACCGGATAACTACGAAGCGTCAGACCTATCAAAGCTTGGTTTGTTTTGTCCTGCTTGTCCCCAACCCGGCATAAATCTCCCAGGCAATTGGAGAAGATCCAGACAAGGACCTATATATCTGTAGTTTGTTGGGGATGGCAATTTCAAAGCTTACCACTTGAAACAAAAGAATGATTGGGACGATGTTAACCTTGCTAATGGCGAAGCATATATGGCGGACCCCCTATCAGGAACAGTGCCGCTAATGCCACAACACAAATGGCATAAATCGCACAGCAACGAGAGACAAATCAAGACAAAGACCTATATAATCCGTAGTTAAGGGCAAATGAATATCAGCATACAACTAAAAGACAACCACTATCTGAAACAATAACGATTGGATCTACAGCATTTACAACAACAGCATGAGAAGCACACAATGCAACTATCAGGAACATCTAGCTGAAGCAAGCAAGAACCACAAATTATACTCATGTGAAACCAAACGACATGAATACAGCTTAACAAATCTCCTTCCCTGGAATCTAGAAACAACATGCAATAATCATAACGCAAATAAAGAAAGTGACAAAGCGTTCCCGTAAGCTGTCGAGGCATTGAGCATGGGCTTGTGCGAGGCATGGATGCTTTAGTCTCGGAAGCGCCGTTGACTTCATGAAGGGCGAAAAGCAGATGTCTATGGATTATGCACTCAGCCAGGCAATCAAGCATAGTCATATGCATGGCATAACTTGTCTTCTGCATATACGACATTATGTGCCAATACTATGTCAACCTATTCGAGCGATTCAACAAATCAAGCAAGTTGGATCTTCCGGAGGCCGTAATACTTATTGTGCTATTGGACTGTTTCACGCCCATGGCCACAAGGAAGAATGTCTTTATAGATGGGCGACGACATACATTCCTGGAGTGGGCATAATCGATGGTGAAATTCTGGAAACACTTTGGGCGACATTGAATGAAATTTCTCGAAGCACAGTAAGTGCCACCGCGCCTCACCGGATTGAGATTTTAGACGATCATATGGGAGATAACAACTGGAAAAAGTTATCAACATGGGTGTGTGTGTTCATTTGAAGACCAATTTGTGCACTGATAAAAGGCAGCTGAAACAATTACAAAGAAATATAATCGCTGCATTACTGCAGCAAGCAAAAAGCCAGGAGTACTTTGATGGCCTCACAGAGTCGGCCCCCGCTTCTGAGATACCTAAGTGGATAGAGCAAATTCAGAAAGCAGAAAATCAACGACAAGATGATGTAAAAGCCATGGATGTTATGAAAAACAAGATTGCAAAGGTAGGCATTGTCGCGGTCACCACCCTTGTATCAATTGACAGCTTTGTAGCTCCAAGTCGGCGAGAGATTGAATTGTCCATTTCATTATCAGAGCTAACTACCGAGGCCGCACGGGTCAAGCAGCATGGATTTCAATGGGACTGAAATTGGAGGAAGCTATGTAAGTGGATGATAGCATTGTGTATTACCATTTGATCCTCATTTTGTAAGGTATAATCTGCGAGCACACGTTAGAAAGCTCTCGCGGTCGCCGACCACTGCCCAGAAGTTGGATACGGTGAATAAGCGGCGCGCCGTGCTACGACAAATTGAAAGTTTCAGCACCTCTGCAAACGATTTTCTTGGAGCTCACATTGTTGATGCTCTCGATGATCCTCAGTACCAAGTGCTTGACGATGACCTATCTGGAGAAGAGGGCCCTGAACGGGAGGTTGATACTCCAGGTATCTCAAGATCTGACCCTGAGCGGCAAGTCCTCCCGCTCCCACTCACGCATTTACGGGTGCCGGTTTTGGTAATTTGGAACCAGAAGACAAACGAAATATTGCAGGTCTCTGTAAAACAGAGCTTGATATTCGCTCGCGGGACAAGCTTCGAAGATATCCTGGACCAGGTCAGAACATCGGTAATCCAACTTTCTTATCATTATGCGAAGAATGTTAGGGGCCGCAACAGTGTTTCAAAAATACCAGGGCGTGGGATGGAGTCAAGCTTCTAAACCGGACAATAAGCCAACATCGAGCAATGTACAACCACAACAGGTCGGTTATGAGGACGTTGGTATCATTGCAGGACCTAGAAAAGCATGACAAGCAGTACCCCTTCCTTGAACGCAATCATTGTAGGGTAAGTGAACGTGTTGTTGATCCAAATGCTCCCGGACAGAGCTCCGACACAATGGCATGGTTTTGGAGCGGCGGCCGACAGCACAAGTATGGGGAAGCGACGGCTGGCGCGGATGCCGCTTACCACAATGAATGTACGACAGTCCTTTATACCTTCTTACTGATCCACTTTGATGAAGTTTATAGGGTCAACTGGCTCAGTGCAAGAGCACAAAAATCGATGGACCGAAGAATTGAATCTGACAAGGCGTGAAATGGGTTGGACAGTTAGATTTTATATGCATATGGCGGGAAGATGGCAAGTGAGAAGAGATAAAGAAGAAATTCAGTCAGCTGGACACCGTGCCTACGCAGAGGAACAAATTGCAATGTGGACAGAGCTGGCGAGAGTCTCTGAGGTTAGGTTCAAGAAGGCTAACATCAACTATCACAACATAGATACCGCAGATTGAATGCGTTAAAATAATTTCAATTTCATTTAGTCTTTTGGGAGACACTGTATTATTACTGATTCCCAGCACTGTCAAGACAAGCACTATATTTGTGTGCAAATGGTATAGTACAAATAAAGGGGCCTAACAATTTATAAACTACTACGGCCCCGGCGTAGACAAAATACAAGGTGCTGATATAATAAACCACGGAAAAAAGACGAAAACATGGCAGAGCGGAATGACGACGAATAACATAGCATGTATAGTGGCCGCTGCCAGGTTGCAATACAAAACAGATGACAAAAAAAAGAAACACGAAACCTAGCAGAGCGGAATGGCGACGAATAATACAGCATGGGAGGGCCGCCGGTCGCAACAAGAAAAGAGCAAGTGGATATTCCTACAATTTATGTTTTTCGAGGGAGATTCATGAGACCCACTTGGTGGCCTTGCGTTTAGGTCGGATGGGCCCACACGATCTCCAGGAGCCTGAGACTTACTTCCTGCCCTATGTGTTTCATTGCTTTCATCCAGGGATTTGAGGCGCTGTCCGCCCGGGTAGCACCCTCAATGTGCTGCTGTCGCCGTCGCCGGCTTGTCGATGGTCGCTGCTCGCGCCTGCCTGGTCACCGTGGCTCTCTTTCACGGCCGTTGCCAGTTTGTAGGCGGTTGCCGTTGTTTGCTCCTTTCGTGGTCGCCTGCACTTGCTCGCTCGTTGTCGCCGACGTTCGCTGGTCCACGGTCCTTTCCTCTCAGCCCTTCATGGTTGCCGCCACTCGCACTTCCGCTGTTGCCATCATTGGCGCCGCCTGGTCAGCGTGTGTTCGCTGGTCTATCACCACGGCGCCGTCATCGTCCTGTTCGTCATCTACCCGGCGCTGCCGCCGCGCGGCGTCACCGGTATATGCCACGGGCGTCGTCGTCATCCTGATCGTCATCTCCAATCTCGACATCGCCACCAACATCCCTTGTTTGTTCGTCTTCAAAATATTCTTCCTCTGACGATGGAGGAGAGAGACATACGAGGCTGCGGGTCGTTCGGGCGGAGGGAAGGCGTGGTATGTATTCAGGCGTGGCCATAGGTAATGATACAGCTGGTGACGGAGGGGTTGCCTCACGCCGGGTGCTTTGTTGGGCTGGAGACTTGCGGCGATGT